>JAFMOC010001458.1:0-17574 GCA_019802505.1 Corydoras sp. C115 | reverse complement strand
TTTAACCACGTATCATCATATTTAATTAGTGTTTATTTAAATTTGTCAAGATTTAACAAAACTTATTAAAAAATAAATGGTTTAAAAGCAAATATTAAATAATTTTTCCCAAAAAGTCATTTCCCAAAAAAACGAGAACCGTGTTTTTTAATATGAATTGTTTTTAAAGTGTTTGTTTGTTCACCCCAAACGGGCGACGTCATTATAAAGCTTTGAAAGCTATATTTTATATTTTGAAAACCTTTCTAAAGAGAAGCTTTTTAAAATTTTTATTTTTTAGGGGCAGCAAACGAGACCAAAATTTGTTGATTAAAATGGGCTATGCATTTTTTTTTGATGTCCCCCACAGGTGTTCTAAAGTAAGGTTTTGAAATTTATTATTTAGGGAGTCGTATAGTCCACTCGTCTACCTGGGTAAACGGTGCGCATAGGAAGCGCAGAGCCCCCGCGCTTTAATGCGTAAAGGGGAGCCAGGCACGCAGGTAGCGAAGAAAAAGTTTTTAAAAGGGGGTTAGTAAAACCCCAAAAAGCGTGAGGACGAGAAACAAGGAAAAATAAAACAAAGAGGAGTTAATTAACAAAGCAAGAAAAATAAACTTTAAATTAACTGAACAGAACGAAAGGAAAAACGCACCTGTTACTTTACCCCCGCCCCTGTGGCGCGAAACGGGGGGACGCGACCAGAAAAAAAAAAAAACAGTCCGGGGGGGGCCCCCCCCTCCGTGAGCCGGGCTTGGAGGCCCCCTCCGGTGGACCCCCCTCTGCGGGGAGGCGTGCCGAAAGCCCTTGGCGGAGGTCAGGTGGGCCCCCCACGGCGGATCGGAGGGGGACACCCTCTGCGCGGGGTCCGGTGTACCCCCCGGCGGACGAGGATGGCCATGCCCTTTGGGTGCGGGGGTCCCGGGGGACGCCCACG
Source organism: Corydoras sp. C115 (assembly GCA_019802505.1). NCBI lineage: Eukaryota > Metazoa > Chordata > Actinopteri > Siluriformes > Callichthyidae > Corydoras > Corydoras sp. C115. The sequence goes on along the minus strand of JAFMOC010001458.1, from coordinate 16,658 downwards.
TCGGGCGAGGATTGGCCACGCCCTTGGGTCGGGGGAGGCGGACGCCCCCCCGGGTCGTGGTCCACAGGCGCCCTTGCTGCGTGGTCGGCGGACGCTTACGTCGGACGGGGAGTTGGGGCCCCGCCCTCTGGGGTGCGTGGCAAGGGGGGGCACCTGGTGGTGGGAGGCGGACGCCCCCCCGGTGCGTGGGAGGGGGGTCCCCGGCTGGGGCGTGCGGCCTGCTGCCGGGCTGGGCGGCGTGCGGGCCCCCGGACCCCGGGCGGGCGGCATGCGGCCCCTGGACTTCGGGCCGGGCGGCGTGCGGCCCCTGGATTCCGGGCTGGGCGGCGTGGGCCCCTGGACTTTGGGGTGGGCGGGGGGCGGGTGCGGCGCAGGGGCCACAACAGGTGTGCAGGTGTGGGTCCGGCGGACTGCCCGCTGGGACCTTGGGGAACGCCGTAGGGGGGGCCTCGGGGGATTCATAGCTGGCGGACCTTGGCAGGTTCGAAAGCTGGCAGACCTTGTCGGGCCGCATGTGGCAATAGTTTTACTTTGACGTGATGCTTTCTAAAAAATTTAAAAAATGTACAGACTTTTGTTGTTGCTGGTTTTTTAAGTTGTCACTGAATACGGATCAAATTACTACTTTTGTACGTATAAGAAAAAATTTTCCCGATCATTAAGATGGACACAAAGATGTGGATTCATGTAAAAGCTCATGTCTGCAGACGTAAAAAATTATTATTTTTTATGTCTATCAGTGAGAAAAACCCAAAGAAACCGCAGCATGATGAAGTTCAGATGTTTAAGCAAATAAAAAAAAGAGTCATATTGGTAGAAAGTAAGGAAGATAAATCCGGGGACTAAAATTTTCAATCCTGAATTTAGAAATTTAATTTTTAAAAAACCCAATTCATTTTAGTGCTCACTACATTCTGAGAAAAAGAGAAAAATGTTGGTTTACTTCAAAAAAAAAGTTTAATTTAAATTTTTAAGCAAATCATGATTTGACTTTAAAGTTTAACATAAAGTTTTATAAAATCTACTATGAAAAAATTGTTCTGCTCCATTTTTAAATAGCCCTTTTTTTGAAAACAGCTTTAAAAATGTTTAATCATGATCCCAAAAAAAAGGGTAATGAGTGAATAAAGGGTCTAAACTTATGACAGTAGGAGCAGATTTAAAAAATGTAGAAAAATGTACAACCTTTAATTTATGACCACGAGTCGATTTACACAAAAAGTCGTCATTCGTTACAGCCTTTAAACCTTTTATCCAAATCTTTTTATCCCAATCTTTTTTAATTAAAATTTAAAATTTTTAATAGTTTCGACTGATATTGATTTTGTTTTCATTTTCAATAGAAATTCCTCTTTAAAACTTTAATTTTTTGTTTTTGTAGTTTTTTTTTTTTTTGGAAGCACTTCACCCAGAACCTTTCTCGGGCCCCCTTCCAAATCACGGTTTGTGAAATAACACCTCCCAAACTCCTTCCATCATATCTCTCAAATTCTCCAGGTTAATAGAAAAATTTTGTAAATGTCACCCCAAAAAGGTTTAAATAAATCAGAGGTTTTTTTTTCCACTTCACCTCCCACCTTTGTTACATTTCAAAACATGAATTATAAGGTTTACAGTTTTATGAGCCTAAAAGTAACATCCTTTGTTACATGTAAAACTTTTTTTAGAAGATAGATTAGTTTTTCAACTTTATTTTCAATTGCAAGTACAAGACAGGGCCAATAAATTTTTTTTTAACTCTAACCAGAAGTGCAAAGTGCATAGAACAGTATATGTGCATGGAAAGGTGAAATTTTACAGTAGATGTACTATAACAATATTATGTTACGACGGGGGGCCCCCGCCCGAATAAAGGCGGGCAGCGTGGGGCGGTGATGAATCACAGGCCAGGGGACCAGGGGAGAGAAACCAAAAACTTTTATTTGCTTTACCACGGAACCCCCGCGGAGGGAAAATTTATCCGAACATGAAAACCAAAATAAAAAAGCAGGAACGCTGAGCCCCACGACAAAAACGTTCCGAATAAAAAAACAAACCAAAAAAAAAACCACAAACGAGGAATAGCCGCGAGGCTCGGGAAGAAAAACCGGGAGTGAAAAAAACGAATTTTAAAACCCCCCACTGAAAAAACCCCCACGTTCGATACACATAAAAAGGTGTATATCCAATGTGACCCATGCAGCCAGCCCCGGTCCCTTAAATCCTGCCCTAGGTCGCCCGAGTTAGGTAGGAACCCCTCCCTGCCAAAGGGGGGGGGTTCTACCTACGGAAGCACGAAAAGGCAAAAAAAACCCCAAAAACGGGAGGCAGGGGGAGGGGGCCCCAAAAATCCCAACCTGACATACGCCCCCCCCAAAAAAAACCGGGGGCAAAAACACCGGGGGCGCCGAAAAGGAAACCCAAAGGGGGCTCAAGAGAGCGTGGAGGCCCCGGAGTGGCAGGGATGCCGTGCCCAAAGAGGGGCGGCACCGTGACCCCGTGGAGGGTGAGGCCGGCTGCCCACGGGACTACGCGGGGACGGACCCCTTGAGGATACGGGGCCGTTGGAGACCCGCAGGGTGTGGAAGCCCGGTGACCCAAGTGGAAGCGGAAGGGGTATGGCCTTTTGTGGGTGTGGTACCAAGCCGTCCTCAGGACACGAAAGTGACGGGGCCCCTTACGGTCTCCCGGGGGCGCCGTGACCCCTGGTGTGTGCACGGAGAACCTGGCACCAGGTGGGCACGAGGGGGGCCCAAGTCGTGAGGGTACGGGAGCACCGTGACCCTCTGGAGAGCACGAGGGGTGCGAAAAAAGCTCTGACCTCCAGTGAGGTGCGCGGGGGGACACGGCCCCAAGAAGGCGCTAGAGGGGGTTACCCTTTTAGGGGTACCGAAAAGGCGAGGACCTTATGTGCGGGCAGAGGACGAGCGCCTCGGAGGATGCCGGGATGCCCTAACCCCTTAAGTGTGCGATGGTGCTGAGGACCCTCGGGGACGCAAGAGTAGCTGAACCCCTGAGGGAACCGAGAAAACGGAGAGGCAGGAGGAACTGGGGTACACGCGACCGCAGAGGGACCCGAGTGGACGCACATGTGAACCGGGGTGGAGACGGACACAACCCGAGGTGAACGTAAAAGTGACCCGAGTGAACGTACATGTGGCCCGAGTGGAAACGCATTAGTGACCCGAGTGAACGCCGCGGTGAATCCGAAATGGTCCATGATACGGGCAGCCGGACCAGGGTCCCATGTGAAGTTTTCCTCCTCTAAAGTCCTGTGCCCGGCGGCCCCTTTTCCACCCCAGGTGGCAGATTGTCCTTCTCAGGTGGCTGATCATCCACCATAGAGGACCCATGTCCGCGGAAAACGAGGCGGACCCATAGAGGGGTGAGCTGATCCTGTGCGGGGGTCCACAGGAACCCAGCGTTTCCCCACCAGATCACGGGACTGCCCTTCGGGGGAGCCCGAGCACCATGCTCTGATTCTCAGCTTGCCGCCTTCCCCGCCACCTGGACACAAGGAAGGGAAGAGCCATTTATCTAGTCCACATACGCTTATTCTCGTCCTGAATATCACGAGGACCGGCACGTGGGGGAGTCGCGAGCGGAATCCGAGGGGAAACCCCGGGGCAAATAGTGCGAGACCCCCTGTTGAGAAGAAGTCTCAACCAGAGCGTCGGGAGACGCAGCACGAAAGACCTTTGCAGGGGGAGCTGCGAGCGGAAGCGCGGGGAGCGATGTGCGGAGGGTTTGAGAGGGTCAACGCGGGGGGAATCGCGGGGAGGACGCGGGGGTAACACGCGTGGAGGAGGCCCTCGAGGGAACACCACGAGGAGAGACGGGGAGGAGGTGAAGTCTCCACAGGAACGTCGGGAGACGCAGCACGAGGGACCGTGCGAGAGGAGCCGCGAGTGGAACGCGGGGAGCGACGTGCGGAGGGCTAGGAAGGTCAACGCGGAGAAAATCGGGGGAAAAACCCGCGAGAAAAACACGCGCTGAGGGAAAGCCTCACCAACGCGGAGAGACGCATCCCCACAAAGTGCCTACTAGGGGGGAGGCGGGGGGGGGGGGGGGGTGGGGGGGCCCCGGGGGGGGGGGGGGGGGGGGGGAAATGGGGGGGGGGGGGGGGGGGGGGGGGGGGGGGGGGGGGGGGGGGGGGGGGGGGGGGGGGGGGGGGGGGGGGGGGGGGGGGGGGGGGGGGGGGGGGGGGGGGGGGGGGGGGGGGGGGGGGGGGGGGGGGGGGGGGGGGGGGGGGGGGGGGGGGGGGGGGGGGGGGGGGGGGGGGGGGGTTTTTTTTTTTTTTTTTTTTTTTTTTTTACGGGTCGGAGGCCCGGAAGTCGCCTTTTGCGGGGCCCGTGGGAGAAAGGGGCTCCGGGCGGGGACCCGGGGGGGGAAGGGAAACCGCGGGGGAGGCCCACCCCGGGCAGCGAGGGGGAAACTCCCGGGGGGTGAGACGGCGTCCTTTTCCGTGGGGAGAATTAGGAGAAACCCCTCCCCCAAAAGGGCGGATCGAAGAATGCGGGGAACGGGCCGGCGGGCCGATGGGTCAGCCCTAGTTCCCAGAAAGGGTCATCCGTGGAATCCAGAGACTCGCACGGAGGGGCGCGCGCCGAATCCCGGGCGGCGAGAAAAAAACTCGCTCAGTGGGTGAAAACCCTGGGGCCCGGGGAAACTCCCACGGCGGGAGACGGGGGAGCGCGGTGCTCGCGCTTCAACTCACGCGCCGGCTCGCGCCGAGGACTCCCGGTTTTTACCGCGGGTGAAAAGGTCTCCTCACCGCATCCAGGTGCTCACCCATGGGGCCGGCATCAGAACCCGGGGCGAACCGGGCAGGAAAATGCCGATTTGACCCGGCTATTTGAGGTGACCCTGACTTCCCCGGGCCCCCTCGCTCCAACCCCCGGGGAGCGAGTACGGCAGCAGTTGTAAGCGGCGTGGCCGGGGCCCCGGCCAAGGAAGCCGATCGTTTTCCGTAGAGGTGTGTAATGGCATGCTAGTGCGGATTAAACAGCCCGATGCTGCAGCAAAACCCGCGGCTAATAGCGTGGCTAACGCTGATCTAAATAGCCAAATACAGCTACAAAGAAATGCGGCTAGCGGCGTGGCTAGCGCCAAACTAAATAGCCGAAATGCTGCGGCGGAGAAAATCACTATGACGCGGGCCAGCACCGGAGCTAAGTACGCGAACAGCCGGAAGATGCGGCTAATCGCGGTTAGCGCCGAAGCTAACGCAGCTGCCGATAGTGGGGGAGAAAAAAAAAAAACTAACCCCGGGACGAAAACGGGACACGCGGGGTAAAACGCGGTTATGCGGGCGCTAACGCGGGCTGCGCTAATAAACAAAAAAAAAAAAAAAAAAACACGCCCCGGGGTGAAAGCCGGGAAATGCGGCTAACGCGGTTAGCACGAATGTAACGCAGCTAGCGCAGATAAGTATACACCCGGGACGAAAACCGGGGAGGCGGGCCAAACGCGGTCGCGCAGGGAAAAATAAAAAATGAGTTTGCTTACACGGAGGGGGACTCTGGACTCTGCTACAGTTGTTTGAGGTCAGCATTGTTACGACGGGCGCATGCCCGAATAATGGGGTCAGCGTGGGCGGTGATGAATCACGAGCCAGGCGACCGGGTAAGAGAATCCAAAAGCTTTTATTAGTTTACGAAACGGGAACGCCGCGGGGGGAAAGTGATCCGACACACGTAGAAAACCCCAAAAATAAAAAAAAGCAGGACGCTGCGCCACAGGGCAAAGCGTGTCCCAATAAGAAAAAAAAACCAAAAAAAAAAAACCACACACAGAGAATAGCCGCTGGTGCTCGGATAGAAAGCCGGGGGTGAAAACCCGAATTAAACCCCACACTGAAAACCGATCTCGATACAATAAAGGTGTATATAAAAATGCTGACCTACTGGCACCACCGAGGGTCCCTTTAAACCTGCCAGTAGGCGCCCGAGATGTAGATAGGAAACCAACCCACTGCCCAAGGGGTGGGGGCCTAACATACGAAGCACGAAACGGACCCAAAAAAAAACCCGAAATCGAGGGGAGACAATATACATGATATATAATAAATATAGGGCATAATATATACATGATATAAACATAGTATCGTGTCACGAGCACCTGCTCCTGCCTTCTGGTGTGTCCAACGAGCACACCTGCGTGCACCTCGTCCCTCGTTGTCGGTCCTCACTTTATCTCACTTTGGGTGTGATTTGGTTGGGTTGACTCACGTGTTTTAGTTGGTTTTTTCTATTTAATCTGTTTTACCCAAATCCATACTAAATCACGTCTTAATAATGAATCAAAATGTCTTGTGATTAATATAAATACCAAAAAGAATAAATAAAAAATGCAATATTCTGTAAAATCTGTTCCCCATTTTCGTTGGTAGTCCACAGTCACCAATTTTTTTATATGATTAAACGTCTTTGGGATTTTGGTTCCCCGGTGTCTGTGGACTCTCCTTTCCGCGTACAACCCAGGTACGAAAAAACCTCGCATGCAACTTCTCCGCGCTGGTAGTATCCCGTTTGAAGCTGTTCCCAGTGAGAGACGACTGCTACGCATTATTCCCACGCCTCGCGCCCCACGTAACCGGGAGGACCAATTTTTATTAAATTCCATGCGACCTTTTGGATTTTAAAAATACAACTATAATAATATTATATTCAAAAACAAATAATACGGAGGAACAATACGGATGACCTCTGACAAAAAAGACGCTGCCACACTATATAAACAGTTAACGGAACAACCTGGCCCCGGTATTCACCCCCACGGGTGCCCTAAAAACACAAGACATTTAACCAAAGCCTCCATAATTAAACTAGGCCGAGTGGCCGCGGTGAACACAAAAAACAAAAAAATAAATTTTATGACGAACTAGCGGCAATGGCAGTTGCGGACGATTCGGGGAAAAACTGATGGCGTTCGCCCCCTTCCGGAGTGCCCTTATTAAAAGGAGTGCCGCCAAAAATATCGACAATTATATCAAAAGGATTCGTTTAAAAAAAAAACAATCGCAGCCAGAGGCAATTTTAATAAATGCGTGCGAACGACCGGAGGAGCGTATCTCGCAAAATCAGCTGGGAGCAACTGGCTGGTTCAGCCAGAGAGGAACTGTTGACCCCCCCCCCCCGTTTGTAATAATTTCTTGCATCATGCCTTATATACTTATGGCTATTTATTTTTTTTCTTTTTGTTTGGGAATCGCTTTCCTTTTTAAAACAGGACCCTTTGGTTGGTGGGTAGTTCACGACACCTGGCTTATAAAATGTAAAGTCAACGCAGTCACCTCGCTGCACGCGGTCCCCGTTGTCGGTCCTCTTAAAAATCTCACTTGGGTGAAAATGGTTGGGTGTTCTCACGTGTAAAATAGTTGGTTTCGAATTTTATCTGTTTTTATCTCCCTCCATTTACTCGGCTACGTCTGTTTATAAATTTATCTTAAATATCATTAAATCACCCGATGTGTATGTTGTATCTGGTATATTATAATCCCACATTTTCGTTGGTAATGTCCCTGTCTACAGTCTAATATTTTAGTTATAACTCTCCCTGTGTCCTTGGACCATCTCCTTGCCGGCCTTCCCGGTGTCCCCCGGTACTCCCTCCGTTGCCGCGTTACAACCATGGTTACGGCCGCTTGACGCCACCTCTTACAGCGTGAGGTCGCTATACCGTGGGAGCGTTCGCCGTGGGCCGACGCACGCATTATTCCGTGTGGTCCGTACCGGGAGCGCTCACTAGGCGCGAGCGGCTGAACGCAGCCATATCTCCGCGTTAGCCGCCCCCCTTCCGGGGAAGAACGGACGACCTCTGACAGTATGAACATGATATAGGTGATTTAAGGTGCAGAGAAGTGGTTGTGCAAAAGAGCAATTATATGTATGTGCAGAGTTCAGGAGGATAACCGCCTCAGGAAAAAAAACTTTTCCTGAGTTGCTGGTGCGGGAGCGGAGGCTCCTGTAGCGCCTACCGGATGGTAAGAGGCTGAAAAGTCTGTGGTTTGGGTGGGTAGTGTCCTTTGTGGTTTTTTTGCCCTGCCAGGCAGCCCTTTTGATGCAAGTCCTCAATAGTGGGTAACTCGGTGCCTATGATGCACTGCGCCGTTTTACCACCGCTGGAGTGCTTTGGGGTCTGCAGCACAGCAGCTGCCATGCCATACAGAGATGCAGCTGGTGAGTATGCTCTCAATGGTACAGCGGTAAAAGTTCACCAGGATCCTGGGAGAGACAGGTGAGCTTCTGAGACTCCGGAGAAAGTCAAGGAAAACTTCAAGTGAGAGAGAACTAGTCTCTCAAAGCACTTGGAGATATTTGGTGTGAAGTGCAAACAGGTCGGAAGTCATTAAGGGCTGAAGAAGTTGAGTGCTTTGGCACGGGCACGATGGTAGCAGACTTGAAGATAGATGGAACAGCTGCCTGGGCCAGCAAAACATTAAAGATGTGTGTGAAGACACCCGAGAGTCCCTAGCACAAAGCTACACCATTGTGCCCAGGCTGCTTACGCACATTCACCCTGCTCAGCGTGCAAATGACATCCGAAGTGGAAAGGACAAGTGGTGTTGACGAAGGTGCAAGATTTTGGAAGTGTAGCCTTGATTCCCTGGTTGAAGCGAGCGTAGAAGTGGTTCAGCTCATCAGGAGTGGGGCACTGTGGTGGATGGCCCCCCAGGGGGAGGGTTTAAAGTAGTGAGGGGTATATGCCCTCCCACAATGTCGAGGGTCAGGGGGGGCCCCCTCAATCCGTTTGTAGCAGTGTTGGGTAGCTTTTCCCTTCCCCGGGTTTGGCTCTGCGAGCTGTACCCTCCCGGTCCCCGACCTGAAGGAGCATCTCGGGCCCTTTAATCAGAGAGCAAAACCTCTCTGTTCACCGGGGCTTCTGGTTCAGGAAGTTATTTTTGTCTTAAGCGTAACGCTAGCATTTTCGCTTACATCCGGTCGTTTTCGCCAACACCGCTGATTTTTTACACGCGTTTTTATAAATATAGCCTATATTATAAAAGAGTCACTCTGATTGCGTCGCCGGTTTCAATGTTGATTTTGGATCGGATTTTTTTGGATCAAGCGATCCTCAAAACCCCGCTTTGGAGAACCCCTTCAGGATAAAACCCCATCCGATGCAATACAGCCGATTCACTAGATTGGATTCCAAAACTGCTGCCGTGCTTTTTTTCATATAGCTTTAAACAGCGGGACCTAACCTTACATCTTTTTACCCCCCCGAAGCTAAGTTTATTTCTTCTTTATTTTAAAAAATTTAAAATGGCACTTTAGTGCAGTATGTATAGACAGTTTTTCTCCGTCATTACTGATAATTAGTCTGGAAAGTGTAGCCTAGCCCTTAGTCGACGGAGAAAATTTCAGTGTAGAAGAGGCATTCAGGTTTTAGAACAGGGTCAGTTAGTAAAGGGGGTTAGGGCCCAGTTAGCCAACCCAAATGCCACAGGATCGGGCCCTAAACCCCGGCTTAGAGCCTGCAGCGGGGCGAGGGGGTGACGACCAGGCGCGTACATTAGAACTGAGCATCACTCTTCTGGGATCCATTGCCCAAGGGTTTTTTCCCCATCAGGACTCCCCCACTGAGAGACCGGTTGCAAAAAATGCTTGATTTGGGGAGTCCCAGTCAGACACGTGCGAATCGCACCCCTTAGAGACCCCAGCAATTATAGTTGGTGCATCCGGGGGCCCTGGGCTCCAGAATCAGGGGAACCTCAAAGTGCTGGCTAATGTAAAGCTCATTCTCTAGAAATTTATCCACGCGGCCAATACGTTCGTCTCAAGAGTCAAGATTATAAGGCAAATGTTAAAGGGTGTGTGGAACTGCTGCAATGATGTCGATAAAAGTAGTTGTCTCGGGCCCCCTACCAATTGGCGTGGCGGCGAAACCTACAGCGGGTTTAGGGCGCTAGTTGTGGATGTCTAAGTGGTGTCAGAAAACAACATTACCTTTATTGAAAATTGGTCTATTTTTGAGGGAAGGCGGGCCCTTTTGAACCGGGGGTGCTGCCTCTGTACAAACATAGCCGATGGGGATTTTTCTTCAAATGGGGAAAAAAAAATTTGAAAATTCAGAGCAAGGCCAGGCAGCAGACAGAAGGCCAACCAATGCCTGCGAACTCCCAGGGTGTCACCCAAAATAACTAGGTTCCATACAATTAAGAATTTATCAATTTAAAAGATTAAAGATCCTCTCCCCCGGATACTATGCTCAAAAAAAACGTCTTAGGGCGAGGAGGGGAGGGGCTACGATTATAAAGAAAACAAAAATGTAACATTTAATAATAAGTAGAGTCCAAAACCTTCGAAGTCTTGTACTAACAAAAAGCAGTTATCTTTTGAAGAATAAACCCAATCTAATGAACTTTTTACCATATACGCCCCCCCGGCCCCAAAAAGGGTTTTATTAAAAAATTTTGGTAAATTTTCTCTTAACAAGTAATCTCATCAGAAAAGGCCCTTTAATGCCCCGGTGATTTTTAAGTTCATTTAAAAACCCCCACTAGCTTTTTAAATTAGCCTTTGACTCCATCCAGATCATGGGCATTACTCAAAGTGTGTGGTAAAACACATCGCTGAAAAAACATACATTAGATTTAGTTTTTATCACAGGTATTAACATTAAAATTAACTATTGTTCCCTAAGTGAGGTCATCTCCAAAAACTTTTTGATAACCTACGATTTAAAAAATTGATATTGATCTAGTCAAAAAACCCAATATGAAAATGAAGCGTACAATTTTTCCCCTTACTGCTGTGTCTTTCCACAACATTTACCAATTAAACTTAAACCAGCATCAGGCCCCGATGAAATTAAAAAAACACAGGGAAATCCCAAAACGTGTTTTATCAACCTTAGACAGTGTCGTCCACTTAAACTAAAAAGGGATTAAAGAAAAAAAGATTGTTCCAGGTTTAATGACAAACCGCCCCAAAAAAAAACCCCTAGAACCATGGAGCGTAAAAGGAGACAAACTAAATTAGAGGTATTTTGGGTTTTCATGGAAGGACAGTAGCTGAGTAACAAAATGCATCAAGCAGCAAAGGGCTAAATATTATTTTGAAAAAATAGAGAACAACAAAAAAAAAAAAAAGATTTATTTAGTCCATTGCCAAATTTAAACCCAAATGCTCTGAATAAGATTTACAATTTATCCCAAACAGCAATGATTATGAATTTTCTTAGTACAAAAATTAAAAATAAGACTTTAAACATCTAAGCTCGTGTTTTGCATAACAATAATAACCCTCAATGATTTTTGAAAAAAACTAGTGGTAGAAAAATAAAATAGACAAGAGTTAAATACCTTTAACCCCTATCTAAAAAAATCTTGTCTCTTTAATTTCACAATCAAAGACAACATCCCGTATGTTGACCCAAAACCCACAAAAACCCGCTTAAAGACCTCCCACCCAAATATTACGAGCCTTTTTAAAAAAATTATAAATTAATCACTTTAAAAAGGTTATGTCCCAAAAAAATCTGAAGTGGAGTCATTAAACCATTAAATTAAAAAAAAAATAATTTAGATCCCCTAATACTGTCCAAAAATAGACCAATATCAAACCTTCTTTGTCCTTTAAAACCCAGAAAAAAATAGTGTTTAACCCGCGAAACGCCATTTCTAGCAATAACGTTCATGAATTTTTTATCAGTTTTAGGTCTCTCATAGCACTGAACAGCCCAATTAAAGTCGTTTAAAGACTTTTTAAAGTCCTTGTAATAACCAAATCCTTTCTTGTATTATTAGATCTTAGTGCAGCCTTTTAAAACAAGACCAAAAACCCTTTGTGTAGATTAGAAAACACTGGGGGGGTTACGGATCGCACTCCCGTGGTTTTAAAACCTACCGAAAATCGATTCAATTCACCTGTGTTAACAAAAAAGGTTCTACTTTCGGAAAATTAAATAGGGTCCCCCCAAGGGTCAGTTCTGGGTCCCCCTCCTATTTGCATTATATATGCTTCCATTGGAAAACAAAACTGGAAAACAGTTTCCACTATAGCAGATGTAACAGTTTATGTTTTAGCTAACCCTATGATGGTTTTTCAGTCAGTAAGCTCGAGGATGCATCCAAGATATTTTAAAATATGGAGTCAAAAAACTTCCTACTGCTAAAATTTTGATAAAACAGAGTTTCTGATAGTTGGGCCCAAGGACAAAATTAACAAAGTTCTAAAAACTATGTTTAAAAAATTTAAAACTCTTTAATTTGACCAAGTTTATCTGTAAAAAATCTCGGTTCATTATTATTTAGATTCTCCTTTTCAAAGCAATTAGCAATATACTAGAATTCTTTTTTTTCCCCCTTTGTAAACTCGCTACGAAATATCCTCTTTCCCCCCAAAATGCGGAAAAACTAATCACTTTTTTACCTCAAGGTTAGTTTTGTAATTTACTTCTGACAGGGTTCTAAAAAATCATTACAAAATTAAAATTTTGCAAATGCTGCAGCTAGAGTTTTAACTAAAACCAGGAAGTTTGTCATATCAGTCCCCGTGTATCAAACTTCACTGGTACCCGTTAAGTTTGTATCGAGACAAAAAATTTTTTAAAACATAAAAATTCTACATAATCAGGGTCCACAGTATCTGGTGAGGATTCAGTCATACAAGCCAACTGAGCTCCACTCAAGGGTTGGGTTTTCTCTTAGCCCTAGAATAAAAAAGTTACTGTGGGGAAGAGGTTCTCCCACAAGGCTCCTCAACTTTTGGGAAAAGCCTTCCCGTACGTTCGGATTCGAATCAAAATTAACTTTAAAAATAAATTAAAAAAAACATTATTTTAAACTTGCGTTAATAATCCCCCGTAGATAAAAAGTAACTCAGGACTTTGGGTGTGTTGGGGGGGAATCTTGAAGTGATGTGGCGTTTCACTTTCACCCACCTCATCATTAATGTGATTTTTCCGGGGGGGCCCATTAAATGTAGGTCTGCAGTAGCTGCCTCTTTCAGTTAGCTGCTCTAGTCATGAGCCCGGATCCCTGCTGCACTGTGTCAATAAAATTCTTATTAATTAAATGCGGCGTATTATTAGCTCTAAAGCCTTCTTTTCCGTTTCTTTTTAGGGCCCCCGGTTCCTGGAGATCTTAAACCAGGCTCTGCCGACGAATACGGATGGAACCTGAATATCAATTGGCCCGGGGGTCCTGCAGGTCCCCCCAATGGATCCATTAGTTTTCCAGTTGTTAGTTTTCCATTTTTTTAAAACTGTACATTAGTGTCCACATGTTTTGCCCTGGCCCCCTAAAGGGGGATGAGTCCCCACTGAGTCTTGGTCCTCCCAAGGTTTCTTCCTAAAATAACAACATTAAAGGGAGTTTTTTCTTGCCACTGTCGCTTCGGCTTGCTTTTTGGGGGTTTTAAAGGTTTTTATTTGAAAGTGCTTTGGACAATGTACGTTGAAAAAGTGCTATATAAATAAAAACTTAAAATTAAAAATTAAACCAATTTATTAAAAAAATTTGAAAACAAGAAAATCTTCTGGGTGCATTTAAGTCCTGAAAAGCGATTAAATAAGAGTTTTTACAGAAAGGGGAAAAATGGACAAAGTGTTTATGAGACGTGTCCCTTGGTGGCAGAAGCATTTAATTAAGTCAGAAATTTGAGGTTTAGAGATCAAAGAAGTTTATTTTTAAAACATAATTTTAAATATTATAATCGCAGTTTTTATTGTACTACGGGGCCCCTAAAGGGGCGTGGCAAAAAAAAAATTTTAAGGGAAAAAAAAATTGAGGGAGTAAAAAAATATTTTTAATTTTTCTTAGTTGTGCGCACCATTCAATCTCGCCGCATTTTCACGGAGAAAAAAAAATTTTCCGTTCACAAAGTTTTTGTTTTCCCTTTTAAAGGTTTTTCTAACAGACAACTTAAACAACATCCCCATTCATACAGGGTGAAACCAAAATGGTTTACATTTTGGAAAAAATTTACTCGGCCGAGTAAGCTTAAAAAGCATCAGCGTATTCACACAGATTAAAATCAAAATAGCCAGGTTTTATCCAGAGTTTTTCAAAATTGTGTGTTGAGTTTTGTGCTGTACGAAAAAAATACAATGATAAAAACAAGCATTAGATGACCGAGACCAATAAAAATTTTCCAATACACCCAGAAGTAGATGCTGTTTGGGCATTTTGTTTTCAGATAACTGGCAACATACCAACGAAAAAGAATCACATTGTGAAATAAAAGGGTAAAAAAAATGTAGTTGTCATTTTAAAACCCATTATAAATTTTAAAAAAAATTGATGCTAAGAAAACTGTCAAGAATCTTCTTTCGGGACAATAGTGGGGGAGAAGATATGATCTATTTAAAAAATTATCTAAAAACAGCATTTTTACTGATTTACAGAATTTATTTAAATTTTTTAACCTTCATGATTGGTGGCACGGGGGCTTAGCACGTTAACTTCAGTGCTGGGGGTTTCCCGGGGTTCGAATCCCAATCTGGGGGGGCCCGTCCATGTTCTCCCTGAGTCCTTTTGGTTTTCCTCCATTTTCCCCAGTTTCCCCCCACAGCCCAAAAACAGGTTAAAGATAAATTTGAATTTTTCAAATTACCCCAAAAGAGTGGCTTCTGTGTGCGTGGAGGGAGATGTCCCAGCGAATATTTGGGGCATGTCCTGTTTATCTGCCCACCCCCGAAACGTTTTCCCGGATGGGCATGGGAAACCCCCGCAACCCTAAGGGAAAGCAGAAGATACGAATGGGAAAATTTTTAATCCTTAAATTCTTAACTTTGGGGGGAATTATAATAAAATTATTGGTTTTTCTTTTGTTTTTTAAAAAAATAAGAAATCTGATGTTTTTTTCACGAGAAAGTAGTGAGGAAGTTTTTATTGGGATTTTGGTTTAAAATGTGGGCGGCCGGTGGGGTTTTTGGGTTGCAGTCACCCCTTAGAAGGGATTCCCCGGTTTGAAAACCCCCTGGGTGGAGTTTCCCTGTTTCCCCTGTCCGGGGGGTTTCCTCCGGGTTCTCCCGGGTTTTTTCCCCCCCCTTCCAAAAAAAGGATCAAGCAATTTAGATTCCCAAATTTTCCCCCAAAAGAGTGTGTCTGTGTGAGTGAGTGTGTGCCAGTGATGGATTGGTGCCCTGTCCCGGGGTGTATTTCCCAGCGCCCGAAAAAGTTCTCCCCCGGAGGGCATGGGAAGCCCACCCCGGACCTAATAGAGGATAAAGCGGAAAGATAATGAATGAATGAAGGTTAAATATGAACTTAAAATTTCTGAATAGAGGATATAAAAAATGGGGATCATTAGAGTTCGGGTTTTTAGGGGAGGTCGGGTTTTTAACTTTTATAGTTGAAGTTTAATAGATCTTTGAACTTGGTTTAGATAAAGTTAAAATTTAAATTTTTAGTTTTAGTCTTAAATTTAAAAATTTTTTTTTTCCTCTTTTTTATGTTACGACGGGGCGCGCTGCCCGGAAAATGGCGGCGCGGCGGCGTGGTGGCGAATCACAGAGCAGGAGACCAGGTAAACGAACAAAAAGCTTTTTTAAGGGCTGAGCGGGGGAACACCGCTAGAACGACCCCGAAAGCACAAATAGATAAATGGGTGCAGCGGGAACGCCGCTGCCGAACCGAATACACTAGTGAAAATACGTGGAGTGGGGAAACCCGGGGGAAAAAAGCGGTGCACAAGGGGGTCCTCCCCACGGAACCCCCGACAGGGCCCAAAACCCGAAACACGGGGGGGCAGGTGGGGGGGGCCCCAACCCCCAAACCCGACATATCGCCCCCCAAAAAAAAACCGGGGGGAAAGGCCCCGGGGGGCGCGAAAAAAACCGAAAGGGGCTCGAGGGCAAGTGGAGACCCCTGGGTGTGCGGGGGTGCCGTGCCCAAAAGTCGGCGGAAACCCTGACCCGTGTGAGGGTGAGGACACCTGCCCCCCGGGACGACGCGGCGGGCCGCGTCCAAGGATACGGGGCCCTTGATGCAAAAACCCGGTGACCCCCCAATGTGGAGGCGGAAGGGATGTGGCCCTTTTGAGGGGGGTGCCACGTCCTCCGAGGGGACGGAGGGGGGGGATCCCTTAGTCTTCGGGGGCACCGTGACCCCTGGTGGGATGCGCGGGGAACCCGGCCCCCCGGGGGCTGAGGGAGCCCCAAATCCTGAGGGTAGGGAGCACCGGACCCTTGAGGCACAGGGGTGCGGTAAAGCCCTAACCCCCTTTAGAAACCGGGGAAACCCGGGGAGACAGGAGGAACCGGGTACACACGAGCTGAAGAGGAATGGGGGAACACGAATAGACCCGAATGGCGGAGAAAAAACCCGAGTGTACGGAAGAAAAAAACCCCGGGGGTGGGCGCGGAAGTGAAACCCAGGGAAACCCTAGTGGCCCGAGGAAACCCTATGGGCCCCGAGTGAACGCACATGTGACCCGAGTGAACGCATATTGACCCCCAAAATGAAGCCAAACGGGCCCGAGTGAAAGAAAAAAGTGACCCGGAGGGATGGAGGGTGAATTCCGACCAGGTCCATGAACTTGGCTGCCGGTCCAGGATCCCAAACGAACTCCTCCGCCCCCAAACCTTGGTCCCGGGGGTAGTTTGGACCCGGAAACGGGTGGGAAAAAGGTCCGGGCGGGGGAAAACGGGTCATCCACCTTAGGGGCACATCGACCAGCGCGGTGGCTCAGCGAAGGAGCAGGGGTCCCCCAGAACCGGGGGAGAACACA
>JAFMOC010001454.1:0-18242 GCA_019802505.1 Corydoras sp. C115 | reverse complement strand
GTGTGTCATAAGGATACCTCTGAAAGGCTGAATGTAAGCTGGATTTACCGTCGACGCGGCGAAAAGACGAGGACAGAATTAGTTACAATTTCTCACTAAATATATTTACATGACATACAGTTCGCCATCAGTGCAATACACAGGAATGTTGCATAATTACCAAATATTCAACTCGTTCCCGCTTTAAAAAAAGAACCCAACAGACAGATTGAGACAACGCAAATGTAAACAGACAACTTACGAACGTTCACGTCCAGATACACAGCATCACCCGAAGAATCCCACAGCAACCCGACCTGCATCGGCCAAACGCAAAACACGCAAACCAAGCACAGGCACGGAGCACACACTTCATCTGTCCGCACGGGGTCGCGGGGGTCATGTACAAATGTATCGCTGGAGATCTGACGTTGGCGCTCATCCCGGGGATGGAAGAAGGTTGCGCAGGGTCCGGGGGCGGCGCCGTGCGGGGGCCGCCGGTCCGGTGGAAGCGGATGTTCACAGTGATCATTCGTAATGGCTTGCGGCCCGCGGGCCGAAAAAAAAACAAGCGGCGGATGGAACAGTCGGAAAGCCGGAAAGGAACGGGATGGGGGGGAAGGGGGGCGAAAACGGTCTGCTCGAGCACTGAAGGCGGCCCTCTCTGTCGTTAACTATAAAATTACAAACACTTACGAAGAAGTACGTAGCAGTCCTCGCCGTTTTGTTAAAAAACCGAACAGAAATCGTCGTCGTAAAAAGGGCCGGACGGCGAATCCGGGAAAAACCGATGGAAGAAACGAAGGAGGTGACGCACCATGCATATCGCCGCCGCCGCGAGAACCGGAAAAAGAAGACGCTAGCTAGGTCATAAATCAAGAAAAAAAAAAAAAAAAAAAAAAAGACCCATACATACAGATGAAGTAAACTTCAAAAGATCAGCACTAAGATAACGTATGAATCTGATCATTATATTTCTTTATATATATATTTCTATATATATATTCATTTATTTATTTATATATATATATTTTATCTCGTCGGGTTTGGCACTTCATCTGAACAAACAGCTGTTCGAAAAAAGACTTCGTACAAAAAATAAAATAAAAAAAAAAAAAACGTCGTCGACGTCTCGTTACGTAGAATATACGACTTCATAGCGAGCATACAGCAGGTAAACACTGGTACATACTTTTTAGGTTTCAGATGAACATTCCGACAGATGTTTTACACACATGCACAGAAACAGACGACACGACTCTTCGGATTTCGTTTCCCCGTCTCGTGTTTGCTTTTTTTTGAAAAATCTTTTACGTGTTTTTTTTTTTTCTTCTCAATTCGCGGTTACGTCTTCTTTTTTAAATTTTTTGCTCTACGTCGGATTTCGCGGGCCCGGCGTTAGGACGCCTCCTCGGCCGAGCGTGTTTCTGATTTGAGACGTACGAACTCTTTGGCCACCTCGTCGTTGGTCCTTTGCGAGAGGATGCGCAGGATGGTCAGGCCCGTCTCGTCCATGGCGACGCTGCGCACCAGCGGATAGGCCCCGCTCAGGGTCACTTTGTCGCTCAGCTCGCGGAGTTGCAGCACCGTCACGCCGATGACGCGGTCCTCGCGGGCGAAGCAGTAGTCCTTCAGGGACACGTGCAGCTCGTACATTTCCGGACCGTGTTCGCTGCTCAGAACGCTGCGGGGTGGAGAACAGAGCAGAAAACCATTATATATATATCCTAGATAGGGGCAATTTAGAGCAGCTAATTCACCTTGAATCCATGTTTTTGGACAGTGGGAGGAAACCGGAGAACCACGGGGAGAACATGCAAACTCCACCCAGATCGGGATTCAAACCTCACACACACACAATGTTAGGATAGGGGCAATTTAGAGCAGCCAACTCACCTTGAATCCATGTTTTCGGACTGTGGGAGGGAACCAAAGAATCTGGAAAAACTAATGTGGACACGAGGAGAACATGGAAACTCCACGCAGATCAGGATTCCAACCTCACACACAATGTTTAGATAGGGGCAATTTAGAGCAGCCAATTCACCATGAAACCATGTTTTTGGACTGTGGGAGGAAACCGGAGAAACAGGAGGACGCCCATGTGGACACGGGGAGAACATGGAAACTCCACCCAGATCGGGATTCGAACTTCACACACAATGTTTAGATAGGGGCAATTTAGAGCAGCCAATTCACCATGAAACCATGTTTTTGGACTGTGGGAGGAAACTGGAGAATCAGGAGGACACCCATGCAGACACGGGGAGAACATGGAAACTCCACCCAGATCGGAATTCCAACCTCACAGACACAATGTTTAGATAGGGGCAATTTAGAGCAGCCAATTCACCTTGAATCCATGTTTTTGGACTGTGGGAGGAAACCCGGAGAACCAGGATGAAACCCACACGGACACAGGGAGAACATGGAAACTCCACCCAGATCGGAATTCCAACCTCACAGACACAATGTTTAGATAGGGGCAATTTAGAGCAGCCAATTCACCTTAAACCATGTTTTTGGACTGTGGGAGGAAACCGGAGAACCAGGAGGATATCCATGCGGACACGGGGAGAACATGGAAACTCCACCCAGATCGGGATTCGAACCTGGATCCTCAATGCTGAGAGGAGAACATGCTAAACTACACCATTGTGCCTAATTATAATAAATGATTCTTATAAAAGTAAATGCTTTTATTCAGAGCGACTGATGAACATGATCAGGTGAGGGCAACATCAGAGGACCAGGGGTTTGGAGAACCAAACTTCAGAGTGAGAGTTCCGACACCATAAGGTGCCACGCCCGGAACACGCCCCCCTGTGGTTCAGACTAAAGACTTGGCAGCGGCGTTTCATTCTGGTATTTAATTTGCTAATTAAAAAGCATTTTCATTTTTTTTCTGAATGACTTTTGGAACTCGTGACATTTCATCGCTCGAGTTGTGAAGTCTGGCATTCAGAGACGAGCCGGTTGATTATTCTGGCAGAGCCCGACTTCTGGCACCGGGTTCGAGCATCTTCACTAGATAAGTAGCAGCCTAATTGGCTACTGCGCTTAAAATAAAACACAACAATACGTTTGTTATTAATGTACGAGAACCAAACACATGAGGACTCCGAAACTGAGACATTAAATCAGACTATTTTACAAAACTACGATTATTAAACTTTATCTTGCAACTTACGTTAAATTCTACGACCTCTGTGTAATGTTCACGAAGTAAACTGACAATAACACACACCTCTGGGCGTCACATTCGTATTAATGCGTGATATACAATACATTACATTAGGGCTGTCTTCAACTAAGGATTTTCATAGTCGAATCTGATTCGTCAGATTTTCCCTATAGTCGACTGATAGTCGAATCAGTTAAAATTTCACCACAAGATGGCGCTATAAGCGTGGTTTTTAAAAAAATATTTAAAAAAAATATTTTAATTGCTTTATTAATGTGTAGCCTATTGTTAAAGCGCACACATCATTTAAAAAAATATTAACAGAAATTAGGATGATTTTATTTGACAAAAGGCTATGTATAAAACGAAAACAAAGACATTTCATGTAAAAACTAATGCTTAGCAGCAGCCATAGGCGCCCCCATGTGGTCAAAATGGTACATTCGACTATGAGGTTCATAGTCGACTACGGTTCTCCGAATCGAATCGTCGAATCAGCGAATATTGCAGCTCACCCCTAAATTACATTATAATTTTTTTATTTTAGAAACTTCTGTAATCTATTTGATTGTAAGAAACGGTAATCCTGTTACTCAGCGATCAGCGTGCACTTTAAAAACCGGACTAGATTACATCGCGGAAGATCAGATTATTAAAGATTTTTCCTTTTAATAAACGCATTTACGAATCAAACCTTTGTGAATAAATCGCCAGCTATGCGTCGGGACGAACAATTTTATATACATAATTAAAAACAATTATTTAATATATATAACATAACATAACATAATATATATATATTAAAATTAAAATTCTAAATAATGATGCATTAAGTTTTTTAATAAGTTTTAATAAGTTTTTTAATAAGTTTTTTTAATTAAGTTTTTTATTAAGTTTGGCATGTTCTCCTCTCAGCGCTAGGGATTCCCGGTTCGAATCCACATCTGGGTGGAGTTTCCATGTTCTCCCCGTGTCCACGTGGGTTTCCTCCGGGTTCTCCGGTTTCCTCCCACAGTCCAAAAACATGGATCAAGTCAATTGAATTCTCAAAAATTGCCCCATATATAGTGTGTGTGTCTGTGAGTGAGTGTGTGCCCAGCGATAGATTGCCCCCCTGTCCTGGGTCTATCTGCCCAGCGCCCGAAACGTTCTGCCCTGGATGGGCATGGGGAACCCCCCCACCCCGCGACCTTAGTAGAGAATGAAGCGGGAGATAATGAATGAATGAATAAGGTTTTTTAAAAACACATCATCATAGAAGTGCGGCTCAGCCAATCAGACATCAGTTCGGTGAACACGGGGTTTTAAAGTCAATGTTAGCAGAAATGTGGAACTCACTATTGGAATGTTTCGTTGTATTTGGGCGACCAGTTGTTGTTCTTCGTCTTGGTGCTGAATTTGCGCTTCTTGTCCGCTAGCTGTGGACCGATGGCGTTGATCTCGACGAACGGTCGGAACATGGCGTTGGTCTGCCAGCTGATGTTGTTGACGCCGACCACTGCGAACACAAAGAGGCGACGGATGAGCGAACTGAAACGCCGTGAACTGACGACGTCTGAAGCTGAGTTCTCAACCGGTCAACCCACGTTCTCTCAAGGAGACACGCTTTTATAGAATACACACCAAACGATAGAATTCAGAAAAACAGCCTTTAAACATCCTGTACATGTGTTCTCAAACTTAATTCAGAAGCATGTTGTTTTAAGACATTGAGAAACTCGTCCGCAATGAAGGAAAATCCATATTAAATACGCCATAGTGGTTAGCATGGCAACCAGAATGCTGCCTGCGTCTGACACGTGCCTCTCTGTCTCTTTTTTCTGTCACGGATGACGAGAACAAAACCAGATGAGCATTAATTATTTGACATTTGCGTTTTTATTGTTGTTTAAACAGATATCAGCGTGCGTTACGGCTCGGTGTGTCTGGTCCACTGAATTTTTTTCCCCCCAAAAATCGATTCTTCAAAGGATCGCGATTCGTAGTCCTGGCGATTCTGAATCGATTCAAAATGCCCAAAATTTTTACAAAAATACGAAATCCTATTTTTTGAAAATATAAAATGCGAAATATAAAATATACAAAATATAAAAATGATGCAGAAAGATTTGATACAGGACGGAATCGTTTTGTATTGTTTTAAATAAATGTTCTATTTGTTTACGTCGTCGCTTCAACTTGTCAATCGCATTTAAATTCATTTAACAAAATTTAAAGACCATTTGAACTGAAAAAAATCGATTCCGAGTCAAAAATCGATTCTAAAGCGAATCGTGACCTCAAATATCGGAATTGAATCGAATCGCCAGACACTGAGAGATTCGCACCCCTAATTAATATAATATATATATATTTATCCTGAAAGTTTGCGGCGCTTTAAACCAGAACCCAAGTCGATTAGCGGCCACGTCATCAGCCTCACGGGGGCGTCGGCTTTCCCTCTGCTTCAGTCACACTACATGTGGTCAGGTGCCAGCCGTTGGACTGCAATCGTACCACGTTCCACGTTCCACGTTCATTCCGTTCACTCCCCCCCCCCCCCCGATCACCTCCGTTTTAATGAATCGTGCAGGTAGGAGGCGCCACTTAGTTGATAATTGAGTAATAAAATGTCTACGGCCTCGATGAGCGACATTAAATCTGAGAATGTTTTGGTAATGACGGAGTGCGTTCAGCAGGGAAATAAACGTTCGGAACGTTCGGAACGGACGGAACGTTCGGGCTCACCCTTGACGTTGACTTTGTGCTCGCCGGTTCCGGGATGAGAGATGAGATCCACCTGGACCACGGCCTCTCCCACGGCGCCGGACGACGACTGACCTGATATCACACACACACACACACACACACACACACACACACACACACACACACACAACAAACAGTATTAACACGCGTTCACGGCGCTCTGCACGTTTGATTTAATTAAAGTGTCAATGCAAATTGATGAACCTATTAACTCGCACGTCTGTAAACGATGACGGAACATCATTTGGACGTCAGAACATCAAACTAACCATCGACTGAACACGCGGCGAGACACATGCATGAGACGCGCGCTAGCGCTCAACAAACACGATGTTTAACACAACGCTGAACGCCGATGGGGCAATTAACACCACTTTAACTCCCAGTTAGAGCGGCTGCAGAACCGACTCGGATCAACCGAACCCCGATTCTGAGTCTGCGTGGGTTTCCTGCGGGTTCTCCGGTTTCCCCCCACAAGTCCGAAAAACATGGATTCAAGGTGATTTAAATGCTCTAGATTGCCCCATATAGTGTGTGTACGTGTGAGTGAGTGTGCCCAGAGTTTTTGATTGAATTTGATATCAATAAAAAAAAAAATAATATTACATATATTGATAAATAACATCAATAATAAATGTTATTATATAGTAATAATATAAATATAAAATATAAAAAAAAAAAAAAATATATATATATATATATATATATATATATATATATATATATATATATATGCTTAGTGGTTTAGCATGTTCTCCTCTCAGCACTACGGATTCCAGGTTCGAATCCCAATCTGATTCCAGGTTCTCCATTTTCCTCCCACAGTCCAAAAACATGGATCAAGGTGAACTGAATTCTCCAAATTGCCCCATATAGAGTGTGTTTGTGTGAGTGAGTGTGTGTTCAGTGATAGATTGCCCCCCTGTCCTGGGTGTATCTGCCCGGCGCCCGAAACGTTCTCCCCTGGATGGGCATGGGGAACCCCCCTGTCACTCTAGTAGAGGATAAAGCGGAAGATGATGGATGAATGAATGAATATATAATAATATATAATATCAATAAAATATAAATAAAATTTTTGATATATATAATTTATATATGATATATATATATATATATATAATAAATTATATATATTTATATATATAAAATACTTGTAAGGTGCTTTGCTTTAAAAGTATCCGCAAAATACTGCGACCCGTAATCAATAGTTATTCTACAGTTTGGTTATTTTAATGCTGATAATTAATAAGTTGTTGATTGAATTTGAGACGAGCGAGCGTCGTGTTCCGTCCGTGTCCACGGTGCACGCTCTTCAGAGACGTGATACGAGACCCAGAACTCCATTATTAATGGCCAAAGGCCCCGAAAGCATCACAGGACCGGACGAGAGCGGACGGACGCTGATGCATCTCGGCCGACACGTCCCGCCCCCGGACCTGGCAGCGCGCTACCCCACTGAATTAATGAGATCCGTAAGAACTCGGCCTTCGTCCAAAGCAACTCTCAGCTGACTGGGGGGGGAGGGGGGGAGAGGAGGTGGGGGGGGCTACCATTAAGCTTGGAATCTTATGAATTCTTAGCAGAGTGGTGGGTTCTCCCTGAGGACGGAGCTACAACCACAGAACCCGGCGTCCTTGAAATAAACACAAACTGAATATCACTCCCGAGGACCGAGAACCCGCAGAAAAAAAAAATCACATCCACTCAGACCTGACCGGGGGCCGGGGGGGCCGGGGCCGGGGGAGGGGGGCTGATTCAAGGCTGGTTTACACAATACAAATATTCTATAGTTTATATATATATAATATATATATAATTATATATACTTGATATATATATATATATATATATATATATATATATATATATTCTATAGGTAAATATACAAAACACATAGCACGTCATTTCAAAAATTATATAAAGTTATATAATATTAAATTATATAATTATTATATATAATTATTAATATAAATTATATTAAAAGATTGTTCCTGCGAATTTAAAAGCATATAATCCAAAACGTATATCTCCGTGCCTGTTATATTATATACATGCAAGGCATGTATCTATAGAACATATATATGTTTAATGTCCCGATCTGGGTGAAGTTTGCATGTTCTCCCCGTGTCCATGTGGGTTTCCTCCCACAGTCCAAAATCATGGATCGGGGCAATTGATTTCTCCAAATTGCCCCATATAGAGTGTGTCTGTGTGAGTGAGTGTGTGTCCAGTGATAGATTGCCCCCCTGTCTTGGGTGTACCTGCCCAGCGCCCGAAACGCTCTCCCCTGGATGGGCATGGGGAACCCCCCCCTACCTCCCTATGATGAGATATACCAACTGTAACTGTAAAATAATAATAATAATAATAATAATAATAATAATAATAAATAAATAAAAATGTTTGGCTCCTCCCCCTGATTTCATTTTGTAAATTAAATATCTTAATATTCTTCTTTACGTACAGAAGCCACGCCGCCTGCCACTGACCGGTGTGTGAAAATGAAATCTTTGGGTCTTTGGGTCTGCAGTGTCTGGCCTTAATTCTGAATAATTGGGGGACCTGCTCTGGCATTTAAGTCTCCGGAGCAAATCGATGAGACCCGTCAGTGTGCATTAGGACCTTTGTTGATTTTCTCTCGGCGTTTCGGAGCGCTCCAGGCTTGGTCCAGGCTTCGTCCAGACTTCCTGAACGGTCACTCTCGCTGCGGCTGTATCTGTATCCTGATCAGGCTTTTTATTCACTCACGATTAATATAAAGCCTGAACGGCGGATTACGCTTAGAATTCAGCAACAAAAACGTGCCTTTAACGGCTCAGCCTTGACATTTTTATTATTATTTTATAAATTTAACACTGAAATCTAAATATAAAAGGTTTTAAGGTGATAATCTTGGGAGAGTGTAGTAGACATCAAAATCCATCCATTATCTTCTGCTTTATCCTCTATTAGGGTCGCGGGGGGGGGGGGGGGGGGGGGTTCCCCCCCATGCCCATCCAGGGGAGAACGTTTCGGGCGCTGGGTAGATACACCCAGGACAGGGCGCCAATCTATCACTGGACACACACTCACTCACACAGACAATCTCTGTATGAGATGGGGCAATTTGGAGAACTCAATTGACCTTGATCCATGTTTTCGGACTGTGGAAGGAAACCGGAGAACCCGGAGGAAACCCACGCGGACACGGGGAGGACATGCAAACTCCACCCAGTTTGGGATTCGAGCCTGCATTCCCAGAATTGAGAGGTGAATATGCTTAGCCACCATGCCACCTAGGGGCAATCAAAGAAAGGGGCAATTTAGAGCAGCCTATGCACCTTGAAACCATATTTTTTGGACTGTGGGTGTACACCGGAGAACCCGGAGGAAACATGCCCATGCAGAGGAGAACGTTTCGGGCGCTGGGCAGATACACTCAGGACAGGGGAGGGCAATCTATCGCTTGGCACACAGACACTATATAGGGGCAAATTAGAGCAGCCAATTCAACTTGAATCTATGATTTTTGGAGCGTGGGAGGAAACCGGAGAACCCGGAGGAAACCCACGCGGACACGGGGAGGACATGCAAACTCCACCCAGATAGTGATTGGAACCGGGAATCCCCAGCGCCGAGAGGAGAACATGCCAAACCACTAAGCCGTCTTTGGAGTAAACGTCAGTTCAGTTATTATTAAACTTACAGACATTCCGAAAAAAGTGCATCTGCTTTAGGGTTCCTATAAAGGTTGCCCCCTGCTGTTGTGTGGAGAACACTGCGCTCCGGCGGCTCTTTTGCTGGTTGATGCGTGTGTGTCGTGGGGCGGGCGGGCGGGCGGGGTACCTTGTGTCAGCTGGGTGCAGATGTATTTCTTGACCAGGGCGTCGGTCGGCTGCGTGTACAGGCTGAGCGCGTACTTCAGAGACTTCAGGTCGGGACTTTTCTCCAGAAAGTTCTTCTTCAGGCCGTTGCCCCCCGCGTGGAAATATTGCTGAAAGAAGCAGAAAAGCACGAGGAATGATTACCCACAGGAACGTACGGAGAACGTACGGAAAACATACGGAGAACGTACGGAGAACGTACGGAGAACGTACGGAAAACGCATGTAGAACCTACGAAGAACGTACGGAAAACGCACAGAGAACGTACGGAAAACGTAGGGAGAACGTACGGAGAACGTAGGGAGAACGTATGGAGAATGTACAGAGAACGTAGGGAGAACGTATGGAGAATGTACGGAGAACGTAGGGAGAACGTATGGAGAACGTATGGAGAATGTACAGAGAATGTAGGGAGAACGTATGGAGAATGTACGGAGAACGTAGGGAGAACGTACGGAGAACGTATGGAGAATATACGGAGAATATACGGAAAACGTATGGAAAACGCACGTAGAACGGACAGGGAATGCACAGAGAACGTACGGAAAACGAAGGGAGAACGTATGTAGAATGTACGGAGAATGTAGGGAGAAGAACGTATGGAGAATGTACGGAGAACATAGGGAGAACGTATGAAGAACGTACAGAGAACGTAGGGAGAACGTATGGAGAATGTACGGAGAACATAGGGAGAACGTATGAAGAATGCACGGGGAACATAGGGAGAATGTACTGAGAACGTATGGAGGACGTTAAAAGTTAACCAAAGACGAAACCAGGGAAGCCCTGCGTAAGGGCCCTGACTCCGACTGCTCCCTGAGCACCGTGTGTGTGTGTGTGTGTGTGTGTGTGCGTATGCGTGCATGTGTGTGTGTGTGTGTTCGGAGAACATGGTTCTCCCCGTGTCCACATGGGTTTCCTCCGGGTTCTCCGGTTTCCTCCCACAGTCCAAAAACATGGATCAAATCAATTGAGTTCTTCAAATTGCCCCATATAGAGTGTCTCTGTGAGAGTGAGTGTGTGTCCAGTGATAGATTGCCCCTCCTTGTCTTGGGTGTATCTGCCCAGCGCCCGAAACGTTCTCCTCTGGATGGGCATGGGGAACCCCCCTCCCCCCCCCGCGACCCTAATAGAGGATAAAGCTGAAGATGATGGATGATGAGATAATTTGGGTGGTGGATGATTCTCAGCACTGCAGAGTTGATCACATGATGCTGGTACAAATAATTCATTCTTTCATTCATTATCTCCCGCTTTATCCTCTATCAGGGTCGCGGGGGGGGGAGGGGGTTCCCCATGCCCATCCAGGGGAGAACGTCTCGGGCGCTGGGCAGATACACCCAGGACAGGACGCCAATCCATCGCTGGACACACACTCACTCACACAAACACACTCTACATGGGGCAATTTGGAGAACTCAATTGATTTGATCCATGTTTTTGGACTGTGGGAGGAAACCGGAGAACCCGGAGGAAACCCACGCAGCCAGCGTGTCGCGGTACAAATAATTGGTCGCTACATATAATAGTATAAAATATAAAGACAGACTCGTGACATCACCGTCACTGCCGAGTCACGCGTTCTGTAAATAACACGGTGTCTCTGTGGTGGACATCACCATGAAGGACCGTGAGAAATGAGAGTGGACGAGCGGCGCGTGCACGCAGAGTAACGGGGACGCGGGAGTTCAGAGACGAGCGGCCGCACAGTGATACCTCGCTTCTCGGACGCCTTGACTTTCCACCGGATCGGTATTCGAGCAGGAAATTCCAGAAAATTTCGTCTTGGAATCCGAAACAAATATTTGGAACCGGAACATCCGAACGTCCGATCGGTGTGAGTGCAGAGAGAGAGACACGTTTTTTTTGGAGAGAGTCACGCTTTGTGGAGAGAGAAACACCCGGAGAACAGTTCCCCTCTGTTTTTATTGAAGAGGACTCCCCTTCAAAACAATAACCCTCCCCCGTCCCTCCTCCCTCCACATTCATTCCCTCCTGCCATAAAGGTTGCTACAGGTACCGTAAACGAAACACAATTTACTGTACTGTACTAGGGCTGTATTCAACTACAGATTTTCGTAGTCGAATCTGATTCGTCAGATTTCCCCTATAGTCGACTGATGGTCGAGTCAGTTAAAATTTCACCACAAGACGGCGCTATAAGCATAGTTTTTAAAAAAGATTTTTTTTTATATTTTACTTGTTTTTCTAACAAAAGAAAACCTTTTTTTTTTTGTTTTTCTTTTTTCTTTTTTTTTTTCTAGAAATTAGGATGATTTTATTTGACAAAAGGCTATATATATAACGAAAACAAAGACGTTTCATGTAAAAACTAATACTTAGCAGCAGCCATGGGCGCCCCCATGTGGTCAAAATGGTACATTCGACTATGAGGTTCATAGTCGACTACGGTTCTCCGAATCGAATCGTCGAATCAGCGAATATTGCAGCTCACCCCTATACTGTACAGTACATTTTTTTTTGTTTTGTTTTAATAAATACACTTAGGCACGGTGGCTTAGTGGTTTAGCACGTTCACCTCTCAGCACTAGGGATTCCCGGTTCGAATCCCCATCTGGGTGGAGTTTCCGTGTTCTCCCCGTGTCCGCGTGGGTTTCCTCCGGGTTCTCCGGTTTCCTCCCACAGTCCAAAAACATGGATCAAGTCAATTAAATTCTCAAAATTGCCCCATATAGAGTGTGTCTGTGTGAGTGAGTGTGTGCCCAGCGATGGATTGGCGCCCTGTCCTGGGTCTATCTACCCAGCGCCCGAAACGTTCTCCCCTGGATGGGCATGGGGAACCCCACCGCGACCCTAATAGAGGATAAAGCGGAAGATAATGAATGAATCAATAAATACACTTATTTCTGTGGCGTTCTCCACTGCAAAACGGTGGAACGATCTTCCCAACTCTGTCCGTAAGGCAGAATCACTAAACAGTTTTAAGAAACTACTTAAGACGCATCTCTTTAACAAATACCTGTTGTAAAAAAAAATAAAAATAAAAAATAAATAAAATAAAAATGGGAGGGGGGCGCAGCTTCGAATAACAATCAGGTTTGATGAATTTACACTATAGTTGGTTTTCTCCATGGCTTCTGACTTGTGGTGTTCAAATTTGTAAGTCGCTTTGGATAAAAGTGTCGGCTAAATAATTAAATGTAAATGTAAATGTAATTTTTAATTTCTCGTTAAGAAATCTCATGTTTTTTCTACATATTATATACAAATTAGGACAGTAAAGAGGCATTTTCTGGGGCTTGGAACGAATTCATACAGTTTCCATTATTTCCAATGGGTTTCATTGCTTCTGTTCTCGAACAATTTGCTTCTCGACCGTCCTCCCGGAACGAATTATGTTCGAGAACCGCGGTATGTCTGTATCTAATAAAGTGGCCGCTGAAGCTGATCATCACAGGGAGTCGATTAAAGTGCTGGGAATGAGGCGAGAGGACGGGGACATCATTTAAAGTGACGCCTCCTTATTGCTTTCCGCCGGGAGGTCGGCGCGCCGGGAAACTCGATCACAACCTTAATCACGACGTCCAATCACGTCCTCCAATCACCTCGTCCAATCAGCACGGAGAGACGAGGGAACCGCATCGCAGCGCCCGGCTGGTTAACCACCCGCCTTCCCATCGGCCCTCGGGGACGAGTTCTAAAGTTCCACTGAATCCACCACCACATTACATCATTAACAATCAAAAGTTACGGCCATAATAATACGCTGGCTTAGTGGTTTGGCATGTTCTCCTCTCAGCGCTAGGGATTCCCGGTTGGAATCCCCACTCTGGGTGGAGTTTCCATGTCCTCCCCGTGTCCGCGTGGGTTTCCTCCGGGTTCTCCGGTTTCCCCCCACAGTCCAAAAACATGGATCAAGGTCAATTGAGCTCTCCAAATTGCCCCATATAGAGTGTGTGAGTGAGTGTGTGTCCAGTGATAGATTGCCCCCCTGTCCTGGGTGTATCTGCCCAGCGCCCGAAACGTTCTCCCCTGGATGGACATGGAGAACACCCCCCCCCCCCCAAGGACCCTAATAGAGGATAAAGCGGAAGATAATGGACGGATGGAACTTAGAATGGCGGCACGGTGGCTTAGTGGTTTGGCATGTTCTCCTCTCAGCGCTAGGGATTCCCGGTTCGAATCCCACTCTGGGTGGAGTTTCCATGTCCTCCCCGTGTCCGCGTGGGTTTCCTCCGGGTTCTCCGGTTTCCTCCCACAGTCCAAAAACATGGATCAAGGTCAATTGAGTTCTCAAAATTGCCCCATATAGAGTGTGTGTGTGTGAGTGAGTGTGTGTCCAGTGATAGATTGGCGTCCCCCCTGTCCTGGGTGTATCTGCCCAGCGCCCGAAACGTTCTCCCCTGGATGGGCATGGGGAACCCCCCCCCCCCTCTAATAGAGGATAACGTTTCAAATCAAATATTAAATGTTTTAGTTTTTCAGAAAGTTATATGAATATTCATGCGAAACCACAGCCAACCGCAATACATCAGTCTCTGATAAGCAGACGTGGTGTGTGTGTGTGTGTGTGTGAGTGTGTGTGTGTGTGAGTGAGTGTGTGAGTGTGTGTGTGTGTGAGTGTGAGTGTGTGTGTGAGCAAGACAGACATTGTGTTTTTATCTCACACCTTCACAGCAAGTGTCTTCATGCATAACAAGGTCAGACCTCTGTCAGCTTCCAAAAATAACACACACACACACACACACACACACACACACACACACACACACTCGCATGCATGCACACACACACACACGTACGCACACACACACACACACACACACGCCCAAGCATTTTGAATACTCTCGATCAGGTTTCATTCCAAAGCCTTTAAAGCTGTAGGACGTCTTTCTAAAAGATTTTGTCAAATCCGTCCATTATCTTCCACTTTATCCTTATTAGAGTCGCGGGGGGGGGGGGGGGGTCCCCATCCCATCCAGGGGAGAACGTTTCGGGCGCTGGGCAGATAGACCCAGGACAGGACGCCAATCCATCACTGGACACACACTCACTCACAGACACACTCCATATGGGGCAATTTGGAGAACTCAATTGACCTTGATCCATGTTTTTTGGACTGTGGGAGGAAACCGGAGAACCCGGAGGAAACCCACGCGGACACGGGGAGGACATGCAAACTCCACCCAGATCGGGAACCGGGAATCCCCAGCGCTGAGAGGAGAACATGCCAAACCACTAAGCCAGCGTGCCGACCTTATTTTGTCACATCCATAAATGTATTTTACATTATATTTAGTTTACATTACAGAACATTTGTAAAGTCAGAACCTGATATTAAACAACAAGTCCTGGATCGCAATCAGCATTCCAATTCATGTCAGTGAAACAGAAAATGCTCTTCCTCCAAACTGTCGTCATCAAAATTAAGCCTTAAATTAATAGATTAGTATCTCGTTATGAATTTCGTTACCTTGATGGTGGGAAGCACTAGATCCATGGCTGCACACTGTCGAGGGCTCAGGCTGCGCGCTTCCTCTCGAATCACGTGCTCCTGAGAGACGAAATAAACACGAGACAGGGGATTAGTCACGAGTCTTGGTCCTCACAAGGTTTCTTCCTTAAATAACAACATAAAAGGGAGTTTTTTCTTGCCACTGTCGCTTCGGCTCGCTCTTTGGGGGTTTAAAGGCTTTTCATTCTGTAAAGCTGCTTTGTGACGATGTACTGTTGTAAAAAGCGCAACATAAATAAATAACTCCCACTTTATCCTCTATTAGGGTCGCGGGGGGGGGGTTCCCCATGCCCATCCAGGGGAGAACGTCTCAGGCGCTGGGCAGATACACCCAGGACAGGGCGCCAATCCATCACTGGACACACACTCACTCACAAACACGCACTCTATATGGGGCAATTTGGAGAACTCAATTGACCCGAATCCATGTTTTTGGACTGTGGGAGGAAACCGGAGAACCCGGAGGAAACCCATGCAGATATGGGGAGAACATGGAAACTCCACCCAGATGGGGATTCGAACCGGGAATCCATAGCGCTGAGAGGAGAACATGCTAAACCACTAAGCCACCATATTATTCATTAATTAATTTATTAATCATAAGTGATCGATCAGGGCGGCACAGTGGCTTAGTGGTTGAGCATGTTCTCCTCTCAGCGCTAGGGACTCCCGGTTCGAATCCCCATCTGGGTGGAGTTTCCATGTTCTCCCCGTGTCTGCGTGGGTTTCCTCCGGGTTCTCCGGTTTCCTCCCACAGTCCAAAAACATGGATCAAGTCAATTGAGTTCTCTAAAATTGCCCCATATAGAGTGTGTCTGTGTGAGTGAGTGTGTGTCCAGTGATGGATTGGCGCCCTGTCCTGGGTCTATCTGCCCAGCGCCCAAAACGTTCTCCCCTGGATGGGCATGGGGAACCCCCCCCTCCCCCCAACCCTGATAGAGGATAAAGCGGACGATAATGAATGAATGAATCAGTGATCGGCTTGCCTTTAAATAAATCGTGTGAAAATCTCCTGTTATCTCAAACCACACCCAGTCACCAGCGAGCCAATCAGAGAGCAGAACCACAGGTCTGGGTCATGTGGGAGTTCTTCGCAGATTAAAGAGAGCATCCGCGAATCGGTACTCATCAAGAACGTGACCCTGTAAGCGTTCAGAACTTTATGACTCCGCCCACCAGACGGTCCAGAAACTCCCATACACACCGAAAATTCCGTCTGATACGAAGGATGAGCTCGTTATTATTATAATTATTATTATTATTGTTGTTATTTAATTATTATTATTATTAATATTATTATTATGATTGTTATAAACTTTGTCGTCAATGAAAACACATGAATAATTTTATTTAAATCACCAATTAATTAACTAATTAGTGGTAATTACATTAGTTTTCTATGTATAAATTGCCCATTTATACTTCACAAGCAGAATTAATTTAGAATAAAGTAATTTTTACATATATATATATATATATATCTGGCTGCTCCAGATTGCCCCTATATAATCTGTGTGTGTCCGCGTTTTTCCTGTGTGAGGGTTTGAATCCTGTGTGTCCTGGTTAGTGTATCATCCTGCCCAGCGCCCGAGAACGTTCTCAATGTTTCTCCTGGATGGGCATGGGGAAACCCCCCCCCCCGGGAGATATAATGAATGACAATGAATGAATATATATATATATATTATTAATAGAGGATTAATTTGGGGCATCCTGTCCTGGGTGTACTGGCGCAGAAATGTTCACCTCCTGAGGGCATGGGGAACAGAGGATGCTGAGACATATCGCTGAGGGTGCACACACCCACACACAGACACACCCTATATGGGGCAATTTAGCTTCCATGTTTTTGGACTGTGGGAGGAATCTCCACCCGGATCCTGGATTCCCGGGGCTGAGGGGAGAACGGGTTGACCACCAGGCCACCGCGCCAATTTCATTAAAAAAAAAGAAAAAAGAAAAAAAAAAAAAAAAAAAAAGCGTTGAACATCACGGACACCCTGCGCTCGGCGGTCAAGCCACCTGTGCTTTAACCCAATCCACCCATCAGCAGTGGTGGGGGGGGAGGGGGGGGGGCGCGTATCGATTCACTTCCCACTTCAAACGGGTCACGCTTTAAAAAGCCGGGCTGCAGCCATCTGTAATTCTGTCTGCGGTCATCGATTAGGCGTCAGCAGACCTGATTAAACTATAATTATACACGTCCACAACACACACACACACACACACACACACACACACACACACACACACACACACACACACACACACACTGTGGGGTGCATTCTAAATTGGTCTGTGTCACATCTGACTCGACTGGAACTTTTGGAGCCTGTTTTTCTTTCCCTTTAATGCTGTTGGATGTCTCTGCAGCGTGTGGTGGATGTTCTTTCCCCTTTAATGCTGTTGGATGTCTCTGCAGCGTGTGGTGGATGTTCTTTCCCCTTTAATGCTGTTGGATGGCACTGCAGCGTGTGGTGGATGTTCTTTCCCCTTTAATGCGGTTGGATGGCACTGCAGCGTGTGGTGGATGTGTCTACTTAAAGACGAATGAGGACAGTGCAGGAGGACACAGCGGACACTAATGAGGAGAACGCCGGAGACACAGTGGAGGAATGAGTGCGGCAGAACCACGGGGACAATAAAACATAAATAAATAAGCAGAACAGAAGAGGACGCACCGCGGGAAGAACGTCTGAAGACAAAACAGAGTCCTGAAACATTAAAGAACGATCATCCAGCAGAGTGTACGGACGGAGTGT
This sequence comes from Corydoras sp. C115, assembly GCA_019802505.1. NCBI lineage: Eukaryota > Metazoa > Chordata > Actinopteri > Siluriformes > Callichthyidae > Corydoras > Corydoras sp. C115. The sequence goes on along the minus strand of JAFMOC010001454.1, from coordinate 227 downwards.
CCCACAAAGACGCAGCGAATAAGAGAAACATCACCCATTCCCTCATCTTCAGCTTTATCCTCTATTAGGGTCGTGGGGGGGGGGGTTCCCCATGCCCATCCAGAGGAGAACGTTTCGGGCGCTGGGCAGATACACCCAGGACAGGGGGGCAATCCATCGCTGGACACACACTCACTCACACACACTCTATATGTGGCAATTTGGAGAACTCAAAATTGATAATATCC
>JAFMOC010001456.1:0-26480 GCA_019802505.1 Corydoras sp. C115 | reverse complement strand
AGCTGATTCAGTTGTACCAGCCAACACGTGAGCTCCGATCTCAAGGTGCTGGCTTACTCTTAGCTCCTAGAATAAATAAAATTACTGCTGGTGGAAGAGCGTTCTCCCACAAGGCTCCTCAACTTTGGAATAGCCTTCCAGTTACTGTTCGTGAATCACTATTAATCTTTAAAAATAAATTAAAAACACATTTATTTAATCTTGCGTTTAACTAATCCCCTGTAGATAAAGATGTAGATCTCAGACTTGGCTGTGTTGGGGGTAATCTCTGATCAGTGTATGCTGGCATTTCACCTCTTCACCCACCTCATCATTAATGGGGGGGGTGTGGCGCTGGAATGATGCTGTTCCGGGGCGCCATCTCAACTATGTAGAGTCTGCAGTATCTGCCTCTTTTAGTTATGCTGCTCTAGTCAGTGATGCCGGAGTCACATGATGCACTGTGTCAATTAATTACTTATTAATTAAATGCCGTGCTTTATTATTAGCTCTAACTCCCTTCCTTTGTCTGTTTCTTTTGAGGTGTCCCCCGGCTTCCTGGAGATCCATGGCTCTGCTTACGAATACTGTATGGATCCTGACAAGGCGGTCCTGCAGGACGCCCCCTAATGGACTCACATATAGTTTTCTAGTTGTTAGTTTTTCCATTTGTTTAATATCTGGACATGGCTGTTCTACACTGTTGTTGCTGCCCGGCCGCTCAAGGAGGATGAGTCCCCCACTGAGTCTTGGTCCTCCCAAGGTTTCTTCCTTAAATAACAACATAAAAGGGAGTTTTTTCTTGCCACTGTCGCTTCGGCTTGCTCTTTGGGGGTTTAAAGGCTTTTCATTCTGTAAAGCTGCTTTGTGACAATGTACTGTTGTAAAAAGCGCTATATAAATAAATTACTTGAACATGAACTTGATCCTGTGGCATTCGGGCTGGCTAAACTGGTCCCTGACCCATCTTCTCTAACATGACCCTGTTCTAAAACCCGAATGCGCTCTTCTAGCACTGAGATCTTCTCCGTCAGACTAAGGACTAGGCTACACTTCTCACAGACTGAGTTATCAGTAATGACGGAGGAAGACTGTCTGTACATACTGCACTGAGGGCACGCAACCAGAGGGGAAAGTGCCATTGTAAAGTTTATATATAAATTAAGAAATAAACTTAGCTTCGGGTGGGTAGAGATGTGAGGTTATTTCCCGCTGTTACAGCTGATGATGAAACAAAGCGGCAGCGGCTGGTGGAGATCCAACTCTAGTGAATCTGGCTGTATTAGCGTCGGATGGAGGTTGAGTCCTGAAGGTTCTCACAATGCGGTGTGTGAGGATCAGCGTCGAGACCAATAAAATCCGATACGAAAATCCAAACAGTTGAATCCGGCGACGCAGATCAGGAGATGACTCTTTTATAATAAAGGCTAATATTTATAAACGAAGCGGGTAAATAAATGCAGCGGTGTTGGCAGAAAACGACCGCGATAGTAAGCCGAAAGTGCTAGCGTTAGCGGCTAAAAACGCTAGCAACTACACCGCGATTTGGAGAGTAGAGAGGGACAAAAAGCGGAAATAAATGCTATGTTATAACGATGAGGTAGCTGAACAGTCAAGAGAATGTAAAAAAAGTAACTAAAAGTAACTAAGCAACTAACTAACACTTAATTTAGTAGTTAAGCTTAACAGAGCTATACAGCGCACGTACGCATCTACACACTGACTGCGTGGCAGGAAGTGACGTCCTCTGTGGAAGTGTGTCCCAACACCACTCTGTGTGTGTGTTTCAGGTTGTATGATTGTAATCTATCAGGTGAAAGTTGTTCAGTTCTGTCCTCAGTTCTCAGTTTAAACTCCAGTCTGAAAAATCTGGACCTGAGTTTTAATAATCTGGAGGATTCAGGAGTGAAGGTTCTCTCTGATGGACTGAAGAACCCAGACTGTAAACTGGAGACACTGAAGTAAGTTCATCACTCTCTCACTGCACTTACACTAAACACAACCATCACATGTTCTATTACATCAGTAATAGATCACACACACACTCACCCCACCCCCGCACATGACAAAATGGGATGATAGTGTTTGTACACGTCCACTGTAGTATGATTTGTCTATAAATTAGTTCTAAGTAAAGTTCTATGCTGTGGGTTTTTTACACTGAGTAATGTGATACTGTGTAAGATGTTATCAGTGATCACAGCTTTTCTGAAGCAGCTTCATAAAGAGGGACGATCGCTGGAGATACTCGTCATGTTTACAATTAAAAACTCAAGCAGTTATCAGTGTGATCGGGGTGTAATGTCTTTAATTGATCGGGGTGTAATGTCTAATTGATCGGGGTGTAATGTCTTTAATTGATCGGGGTGTGATGTCTTTAACTGATTGGGGTGTAATGTCTTTAATTGATTGGGGTGTAATGTCTTTAATTGATTGGGGTGTAATGTCTTTAATTGATCGGGGTGTAATGTCTTTAATTGATCGGGGTGTGATGTCTTTAATTGATTGGGGTGTGATGTCTTTAATTGATTGTGGTGTGATGTCATTAATTGATCGGGGTGTCATGTCTTTAATTGATCGGGGTGTCATGTCTTTAATTGATTGGGGTGTAATGTCTTTAATTGATCGGGGTGTAATGTCTTTAATTGATTGGGGTGTGATGTCTTTAATTGATTGGGGTGTGATGTCTTTAGACAATGTCTTTAATTGATCGGGGTGTAATGTCTTTAATTGATTGGGGTGTGATGTCTTTAGACAATGTCTTTAATTGATCGGGGTGTAATGTCTTTAATTGATTGGGGTGTAATGTCTTTAATTGATCGGGGTGTAATGTCTTTAATTGATTGGAGTGTAATGTCTTTAATTGATTGGGGTGTGATGTCTTTAATTGATTGGGGTGTGATGTCATTAATTGATCGGGGTGTGATGTCATTAATTGATCGGGGTGTCATGTCTTTAATTGATCGGGGTGTCATGTCTTTAATTGATTGGGGTGTAATGTCTTTAATTGATTGGGCTGTAATATCTTTAATTGATTGGTGTGTAATGTCTTTAATTGATCAGGGTGTGATGTCTTTAATTGATCGGGGTGTAATGTCTTTAATTGATCGGGGTGTAATGTCTTTAATTGATCGGGGTGTAATGTCTTTAATTGAATGGGGTGTGATGTCTTTAGACAATGTCTTTAATTGATCGGGGTGTAATGTCTTTAATTGATTGGGGTGTAATGTCTTTAATTGATCGGGGTGTAATGTCTTTAATTGATTGGAGTGTAATGTCTTTAATTGATTGGGGTGTAATTTCTTTAATTGATTGTGGTGTGATGTCTTTAATTGATCGGGGTGTCATGTCTTTAATTGATTCGGCTGTAATGTCTTTAATTGATCGGGGTGTAATGTCTTTAATTGAATGGGGTGTGATGTCTTTAGACAATGTCTTTAATTGATTGGGGTGTAATGTCTTTAATTGATTGGGGTGTAATGTCTTTAATTGATCGGGGTGTAATGTCTTTAATTGATTGGAGTGTAATGTCTTTAATTGATTGGGGTGTAATTTCTTTAATTGATTGTGGTGTGATGTCTTTAATTGATCGGGGTGTCATGTCTTTAATTGATTGGGCTGTAATGTCTTTAATTGATTGGGGTGTAATGTCTTTAATTGATCGGGGTGTAATGTCTAATTGATCGGGGTGTAATGTCTTTAATTGATCGGGGTGTAATGTCTTTAATTGATTGGGGTGTAATGTCTTTAATTGATTGGGGTGTAATGTCTTTAATTGATCGGGGTGTAATGTCTTTAATTGATCGGGGTGTAATGTCTTTAATTGATCGGGGTGTTATGTCTTTAATTGATTGGGGTGTGATGTCTTTAGACAATGTCTTTAATTGATCTGGGTGTAATGTCTTTAATTGATCGGGGTGTAATGTCTTTAATTGAATGGGGTGTGATGTCTTTAGACAATGTCTTTAATTGATCGGGGTGTAATGTCTTTAATTGATTGGGGTGTAATATCTTTAATTGATCGGGGTGTAATGTCTTTAATTGATTGGAGTGTAATGTCTTTAATTGATTGGGGTGTGATGTCTTTAATTGATTGTGGTGTGATGTCTTTAATTGATTGTGGTGTGATGTCTTTAATTGATCGGGGTGTAATGTCTTTAATTGATTGGGCTGTAATGTCTTTAATTGATCGGGGTGTAATGTCTTTAATTGAATGGGGTGTGATGTCTTTAGACAATGTCTTTAATTGATCGGGGTGTAATGTCTTTAATTGATTGGGCTGTAATATCTTTAATTGATTGGTGTGTAATGTCTTTAATTGATCAGGGTGTGATGTCTTTAATTGAGCGGGGTGTAATGTCTTTAATTTATTGGGGTGTAATGTCTTTAATTGATTGGGGTGTAATGTCTTTAATTGATTGGGGTGTAATGTCATTAAGTGACGTCTTCAGTTATTTGGCTTCACGCTGTCCGCTGCCAACATTTTAAGACACAGAGGACACAGCGGTCTTTCTTCGTCTCCACCTCAGTTACAGTGAAGTCAGGAAGAAGGAACCATGAACCAAAGTGAAATTTCACGTCACTAAAAGACAAGATTAAAAAAAAGTCCAGTTTGTACAGAGGACCAGGAACTAAGAACCAGTTCCTCATGTGTACTAATGATCCGAACTGTACCTCTGAATGATTCTACACCTCATGACGTCATTTCTTTGTAGAACTTCATCTTCATGGTTCATGGTACCATAAGTTCTTGGAACTTTTAGTACCACATATTTTTCCCAACATGCCACGCCCCCTAACAGTGACGTCTTAAATTTAAGGTGAAGCTGCATTTGTTTCCTCATGGGTCACAGCATTGCTACCAGGTGAGGTATAGCTCAGAGGAGGTTCTGCGAGGTTCTCCCGGTGTTCTACTAACGTTCAGAGACGTCATACCAACAAACAACTGGAATAGAATAAATACCTCAGAATGAAGAAAGACCGATAATTATAATGAAGCTTACATCAACTACATACAAGACTCTCTGTGTGTGTGTGTGTGTGTGTGTGTGTTTCAGGTTGCGTTGTTGTAGCCTATCAGGTGAAAGTTGTTCAGCTCTGTCCTCAGTTCTCAGTTTAAACTCCAATCTGAAAAATCTGAACCTGAGTCGTAATAATCTGGAGGATTCAGGAGTGAAGGTTCTCTCTGATGGACTGAAGAACCCAGACTGTAAACTGGAGACACTGCAGTAAGTTCATCACTCTCTCACTGCACTTACACTAAACACAACCATCACATATTCTATGAATTAGGAACCAAGAACTCAGCATTTAAAATTTTACAATATTGTCATGCCATACATAACGCCACCTACTGGTGAATGTTACATACAGAACACATTATTCTGTCTTTAATTAAGAATGGAGCATTATTAACACTTTAATTAAACAGTGCATTTCTGATCAACCTGAGTTAGATTGCTCAAAACCATTTAAACAAAATGCAGAACATTTATTTTAAACATATCAAACAATAATAACAGATGTGATGTCATTGATGGAGAATCTGGAGTAACTGAAGAGAGTATTAAACAACAGCAAGTTCCTTTCTGTAGAACCAGTGTAGAACTATAGCAACAGCCCAAGAACATTTAAAAGTCTAGAGGAACCTCACGTGATTCAGTGTTTCTTGAGTTCATGTGTGCTTAAGGTACATAGTCCTCCACCCAACTTTCGTGGTGGTCTGACGGGAGCAGAGTTGTCGTGAGAGTTCCTAACGTCAGTGAGACGTCACTCCAGAAGGTGGTGCTACACTCTCAAGAGTCTCTGTGAAAGTCGCAGTGTGATGTTTTGCACGCCGTGACGCCTGAAGAACGTTGTTCTTTACCAGCAATGTTCTAGAGTGTCGTGTATGAGCTTTTGGAAACTGAACTGGTTTCGGGACACGCGACCCGAACCCTAACCAAATTCGGTCGAGAGCTACAGACCTGTATCACTGTTACCTTTCCTGTCTAAAACACTTGAACGGGTGGTATCTACACAGGTCTCCAGGGTTCTTAATCAGAATTAACAGAACTATTAAGCTAATTAGACGGTATGAACAGAAACTAAGAGGACTCCTCCCACACGGTTCAATTGAATCAGAATCAGAAAACTTGATTGATCCCCAGAGGGAAACTGCGGTACTGCAACAGGCTGCATGCACGGCTTGCACATGCGCCCTCGAAAGAACCCTCCACTCGTGCTCCAGGCTCCGCCTCTAAACTGAGATCCACTCAGCATGGCATGAGCAGAGGGCTTTACAGCGTGGTGGTGCAACACACAACTCGCCCCCCGAGTACAACTCACCTCCAGAGTTTAGTTCCAGCGTCTTGGTGTGATGTTTCTATATGAAGTGTGTAGTGTTGTGTTGTGTGTGTCGTGTGTGTACTGAACCGTGTGCCCCATACACAACACTTCATGATCAACACAACGTTCCACCCCCAGTACGTATGATATTGTTGGAATCATTCTCAGAGTTTATCTACAAGAGTCATGATATGAAACACTGTTGGTGTGTGTGTGTGTGTATGTGTGTGTGTGTTTCAGGTTGTGTGATTGTAATCTATCAGGTGAAAGTTGTTCAGCTCTGTCTTCAGTTCTCAGTTTAAACTCCAGTCTGAAAAATCTGAACCTGAGTTCTAATAATCTGGAGGATTCAGGAGTGAAGGTTCTCTCTGATGGACTGAAGAACCCAGACTGTAAACTGGAGACACTGCAGTAAGTTCATAACTCTCTCACTGCACTTACACTAAACACAACCATCACATGTTCTATTACACTAAATCACTCTGATACACCACCTGATAGAGTTTCTCTTTGACTTCCTGTTTGTTTGATGTCATATTCTGATCATCATTAAATATAAAACTCTCTTCATTGTAATGATTTATTATTTATGTTATTGTTTAAGAGATACACTGATTGTGAGGTGATTTGGTATGTTCTCTGTGTCTGTGCAGGTTGAATAATTGTGGTTTAACAGAAGAAGGTTTTGTTGCTTTGGCTTCAGCTCTGAGATCAAACACTTCATCAAACCTGAGAGAACTGAAACTGATCCTCAATAAACCAGGAAAATCAGGAAAGAAACTCCTCACTGATCTACAGAATGATCCTCACTGTAACCTGAAGAAACTACAGTGAGACACACACACACACACACACACACACAGACACACACACACACACACACACACACACACACACACAGAGAGAGAGACTGGTATTTCCTCTGATGAAGACCTGATGATGTCTGATCTGGTTTCTTCTCTCCTACAGAATCTGATCTTCTCTACAGAGGATGAAGTGGAGCACCGATACACACCATCAGTGATGAATCAAATCCTTTAAATGAATCCAGTCATTAAAGGTGATGTCGTGTTTTCAGTTGGTAGCTGCAGTCACATGGCCAAGAGTAAGCTCAGCGCACAGCTCGGTCATATAACCACCAGAGGGACGTGGTGGAGAACGTGGTATACAAAGAGATCCTGAACAAGGAAATATTGTTTAACATCCATCCATTATCTTCCGCTTTATCCTCTATTAGGGTCGCGAGGGGGTTCTCCATGCCCATCCAGGGGAGAATGTCTCGGGCGCTGGGCAGATACACCCAGGACAGGGCGCCAATCCATCGCTGGACACACACTCACACACACACACACACTCACACACTCTATATGGGGCAATATGAAGAACTCAATTGACCTTGATCCATTTTTTTGGACTGTGGGAGGAAACCGGAGAACCCGGAGGAAACCCACGCGGACATGGGAAGGACATGCAAACTCCACCCAGATTGGGATTGGAACCGGGAATCCCTAGTGTGGAGAGGAGAACATGCTAAACCACTAAGCCGTGTTGCCCGTGATTGTTTTATATTCTTAACAAAAGTAGAAGTTAATTTTCTTTACCGTTTTTAATAACTTTTTTATATTAAAATAATATAATAAAGTGCAATATGTCTAAGATGACCATTTGTTACAAATAAAATATTTTTCTTTTAATGTTGTATGTGATTTCCTCTAAAACATGAAAAACAATATCTCATTTATTTTCTTCTTTTTACAAATAAAAAAAAATTCACAAGTCCTTAAAATACATTAGAATCATTTCTGTGTTTCATGTGTTTTAATAAAAACATTACATTTAAATGACAGTTTTAGAGAGATCGATAGAGAGGATACTTTATTTATCCCGGAGTAAATTTAGCAACCAGCAGCAGAAAAAAACATTAATAATACAATAATAAAAAAGAACAAAACAGTATTAAACAATAGTACAAAAAGTCTAAATGCAATTAAAGCTGATTAAATGGATGGCGGTGCAGATTGATGGTTAAGAATAAATGCTAAATGTATAATGTATAGCGTGTAAATAGTCATGTGACTGTATGTAAAGTGTTGTTAGTGTCAAAGTTCAAAGCTAAAGTGTCCCGTAGTGTTAAAGCTTTGTAATCAGTGTATAGAGAATACAACAGAATGGTGGAAGAATCTTAAACAGTGCGTTTAGGAACTTTGGAGACGCTTTCTTTATTGATGCCATGTTTAGAAAGCGCACATGTCCACTGGGGGGCGCCGAGTGTGCGAGCGTGTCGGAATCGACTCCTGAATCGATTGGGAGCGCGGTCTGAGGTGAGAAATGGCGGGAATGCTGGCGGGCTCAGGACTCTGAGGTAAATCTTGCTGATCATGTCGTTTCTTTGTCAGATTTAGAAGCTGTAAAGGAAGAACGTTGTGGAGAGAAAAAAGGGAGCAAAACAAACACCCGAAATCTGTTCCAAATACAAACCAACTACCTGTGTGGTGAGTGTGCTGTGCGCATGCGCTGAAGCGGTGTCGGTGTAAGTGTTGTGACGGGGCTCGCGCTGAGGACAGTAACTGAAGAGCATCTGTTCATCTCAGAGTCTCCAAAAGTCTCCAATAACACCACAAAAAGACGCTTTAACACAAAGAAACACCACAAACAGACGCTTTAACACAAAGAAACACACCACAAACAGACGCTTTAACACAAAGAAAAACACCACAAACAGACGCTTTAAACACAAAGAAACACCACAAACAGACGCTTTAACACAAAGAAACACCACAAAAAGACGCTTTAACACAAAGAAACACCACAAACAGACGCTTTAACACAAAGAAACACCACAAACAGACGCTTTAACACAAAGAAACACCACAAACAGACGCTTTAACACAAAGAAACACCACAAACAGACGCTTTAACACAAAGAAACACCACAAACAGACGCTTTAACACAAAGAAACACCACAAAAAGACGCTTTAACACAAAGAAACACAAAGAAACACACAAAAGACGCTTTAACACAAAGAAACACCACAAACAGACGCTTTAACACAAAGAAACGCCACAAAACAGACGCTTTTAAACAAAGAAACACCACAAAAAGACGCTTTAACACAAAGAAACACCACAAAAAGACGCTTTAACACAAAGAAACACCACAAACAGACGCTTTAACACACAGAAACACCACAAACACGCTTTAACACAAAGAAACACCACAAACAGACGCTTTAACACAAAGAAACACCACAAACAGACGCTTTAACACAAAGAAAGCCGCTAGAGCCTCTCAAAAGTCCAGCAATACAAATTAAGTGAACTGAACAAACCCTCAAGAGAAAAATATTTAACAGAGATGAGGAGAGAAAGGCGGAGAGAGACGAAGATAATGAGAGAAACAAAAGTCAACCGAAAACTAAATGACGAAGCGAATGTAGCGCCTGGCTTCACTGTAACTGTAACTTCACTGTAACTGAGGTGGAGACGAAGAAAGACCGGTGTGTTTTCTCTGTCTTTAAATGTTGGCAGCGGACAGCGTGAAGCCAAATAGATGAAGGTGTCACTTAAAGAAATTATACCCCGATCACGCTGATAACCGCTTGAGTTTTTTAATCGTAAACGTGACGCGTATAGCCAGCAACCATCCCGCTTTATGAAAACTACTTCAGAAAAACTGCACTGCAAAACGGACGCGTTGGAGACATTAGTTCTGACTTCCTCAAAAAAAAAAAAAAAAAAGGCATAAATTGTTGTATTCATTTTAGTTTTGTAGGTTAAAGTGTTAATAAATTGAGCTCCTGAATTAATGTTGCTGATGAATTTGAATTTACTATTCTTTATTGATACATTTTTCATTATCAAATGCAGTCAGTTCAAAAATGTTTCTAGTTTAAATAAGGATTTCATTTGTTTCTGTTACAAACTAAAAAACAAAGTTAATCAAATGATTCTTTGTTCTAAGTTGATCTATTTTGGGCACAAAATGTTTTCTTCTTCCTAGGGGGGGCTTAACAGAAAATAATTGAGAATCACTGGTGTAAATAAATAATAATAGTAATGATTATATGAAAAATGTAAATATTATACAGTGGGTTGCAAAAGTATTCATACCCCTTGAACTTTTCCATATTTTGTCACATTACAACCACAAACATAAATATATTTCACTGGAATTTAATGTGAAAGACCAACACAAAGTGGTATACAATTTGTGAAGTGGAAGGAAAATTATACATGAATCAACATTTTTTTTTACAAATAAAAAACTGAAAAGTGCGACGTGCAAAAGTATTCAGCCCCCCTGAGTCAACCCACATTGTAGCATAGCATTTGCATGTGGCCAAAAAGTTCAATTTTGGTCTCGTCTCAAATCTTTTGCTGACCAACAGCCCTTATTTGGCTTCAACTTTGACCAACTTCCCGGTTTGATGCTGTGACAGTGGGGATGGTGTGTTTTCAGAGTGATGTGCAGTGTTATTTCCCGCCACAATAGCATGGCTTTTGGTCTCGTGGCAAACTTCTTCCAAACGGTGACCTCAACATGGCTTCTGGCAAACTGCAAACGGGACTTCTTATGGTTTTCTTTTAACAATGGCTTTCTCCTTGCCACTCTTCCATAAAGACTAGTGCATGACTAATTGTTGTCCTGTGGACAGTTTCCCCCACCTGAGCTGTGGCTCTCTGCATTTCATCCAGAGTCACCATGGGCCTCTTGGCTGCCTCTCTGATCAGTGATCTCCTTGTTCGGCCTGTAAGTTTAGGTGGACGGCCTTGTCTTGGCAGGTTTACTGTGGTGCCATACTCTTTCCATTTCCGGATGATGGATTGAACAGTGCTCCGTGAGATGTTCAAAGCTTGGGAAATCTTTTTATAACCTAAGCCTGCTTTAAACTTCTCCAAAACCATATTCCTAACCTGTCTGGTGTGTTCTTTGGACTTCATGATGCTGTTTGCTCCCCAATATTCTCTTAACCAACATCTGAGGCCGTCACGGAGCAGCTGTATTTGTACTGAGATTAGATTACACACAGGTGGACCCTTTTGAGTCATTAGCACTCATCAGGCAATTGGTTGCACTCAGGGAAAAGGGGGCTGAATACTTTTGCACGTCGCACTTTTCAGTTTTTTATTTGTAAAAAAAATGTTGATTCATGTATAATTTTCCTTCCACTTCACAATTGTATACCACTTTGTGTTGGTCTTTCACATTAAATTCCAGTGAAATATATTTATGTTTGTGGTTGTAATGTGACAAAATATGGAAAAGTTCAAGGGGTATGAATACTTTTGCAACCCACTGTATATTTGGTAAGAGTGGGAAATAATAAATAAAAACAAGACAAGAAATGTACATATACAGGTGTGTGTGTGTGTGTGGATGCAAGCGTGTGTATGAAGTGATGAATAGGGTTTTGTGGTTGGAGGTTTGGGATTATTGTGTGTGTATTGTGGGGGGGGGGTCAGGTGGTTGACTCACTGTCCCGGTGTGTGTGACTCTCCTGTACATATCTGTCTGCAGTGGGGGGGGGGGGGTTATGGACCCTCTCCTAATAAAACGTCCAGTCACTGGGTCTCTGTGAGGGTTCTAAAGCTGCTCATCTCTCTAATTGGTTGGGGTATTTGTCTCTGATGGTGGTGTACTTAGGGCAGTTCAGGAGGAAGTGCCCCTCTGTCTCCACCTCCCCTGTCCTGCAGTGAACACACAGTCGCTCCTCTCTGGGGGTCCAGGACTTTTTAAAGCTGCCCCTCTCGATGGCCAGGCTGTGGTCACTCAGTCTGTATTTGGTGAAGATCTGTCTCTGCTCCGTGTCTCGGACAGTGATGAGATATGTGGACAGGCTGTAGTCCTGTTTTAGGGTCAGATAACATTTTAATCTGGTTTGGGTTTGGGTTCTCCAATGTTCCAGATAGGTGTTTTTGAGCTGCTTTATAATTTGGGTGACTCTGATTGGTGATTGGGCAGCAGTGCTGGTCTGAGAGTCGGGGGTATGGGTCAGTCTCTGGACCAGCTGATACAGGGGACTCTTTGTGGGGTTCAGCTTGTTTCGGGACTTGATTTGAGGTGCATCCAGAATTTGAGAGCTCTTTTTTCTATATGAATGATTATTGGGTATTAGGGCTGCAACTAACGATTATTTTGATAATCGATTAATCGGTCGATTATTTTTTTTTTCGATTAATCGATGAATGGGATAAATTAAAACATTTTTTCCATGTCTTTACATTTACATTTAATCATTTAGCAGACGCTTTTATCCAAAGATGGATGTTTTTCAGTAAAATTATTCTATAGTATTATAAATAGTAATTTTATTCAAATTGTTTAAGTTAACATTTCCTGTAATTAATGAAAAGCACAATGAAAGAAATAATGTATCATCTAAACATCCCTCACTTAACAACAAAAGTCAAATCCAAATAACACATGATACTCAGTTGCCCCTCAGTAATGAACTAAATATTGTCTGTTATGTAGCTTATTGGGAAAAAAAATATTAACAAATGAACTAATTAACAATCAGCTATGGAAAAAAATTAACAAATTAGCCAGTTAACAAAAAAAATACCTCTTGTGTGAAACTTCAATTGGACACCGGGACATATGTGGCTTCCCTTTTGTCTCGACACGGTCTGAAAGCGGGGGGGCGCAGTCTCCCAGTGCCGGGACATTTAAAGCCGTGTACTTTTACGCCGTGCGCGTGTGCGTGTCAATCCCCCGTGCTGCTATTAATGCGCTAAAAACCTGGGCATGTCCTCACTTTAAAAAATAAACCCGGACGCACGGGACAGGACGTGACATACGGACATGTCCCGGGAAATACGGACGTATTCGTATAACGGACGTTAAGACACATTCTCTATCGCTGTTATTATCCAGTTAACATCCAAACACAGCATGAAGCTGCTCTGCCGGTCTCATAGTGTGACGATGAGTTACGTTAATTCACTTCGTCCTTATCAGTGTTGAGTTTCAGGAGACGGTGGTGCTGCGTGCAGCTCAGTTCATGTTCGCAGAGCTGCATGCTCCACGTTCTTTATTTGTGTGCAGCATGAAGCTCCAGCAGTTTGGATTTAAACCGGAGCTTTTTTTCTGCGTTGGCTGTGTCTCATTTGTGCGATTTATCCACTTGTTTTGCAGACTCCTCCTCGTTCTGTTCAACCCGCTATTATTTTCCAGCGTTATTGAAGCACTGCAGGTGACGTAAGCGGGTACGACATCGCGAGTAACGCGGAAATCACGCGACCCAACGAATCGATAATGGAAATTCATTATCGATACTTTGGATAATTGATTTTTATCGATTTTATCGATTTGTTGTTGCAGCCCTAGTGGGTATCATCCTAATTCAGCCCTGCATGCGTTATTTAGTGTTTTTCTTTGAACATGTAGCAGCATCCTGCAGAATTCTACATGTAAGGCTTCAGTGGGACGCTTGTCCCATCTAGTGTAGTCATTGTGGCTGAGTGGACCCCATACTTCACTACCGTACAGCGCAATGGGCAGGATTATACTGTCAAAGAGTTTGAATCAAAGGTTTTTTTAAAATCTATAAAATATGCAAAAACTTTGGAATGATTTAGTTTCTGTAATTGATGTTGGATTAGGGTGTGTAGGGTGTAGATGTGGTCAGTGCTTCGATGATTTGATCTGTCCTTTACTTAGGACACTGTGTTGGGTAAGGAAGGCCTGTATCCGGGCTTTAATGATACAGCAGAATACCTTCCCCAGGTTACTGCTCACACAGATGCCCCTGTAGTTGTTGGGGTCGAATTTGTCTCCACTCTTGTAGATGGGGGAGATGAGCCCCCTGTTCCATACATCAGGAAAGCAGCCAGATTGGAGGATGATGTTGAAGAACCTGAGCAGAGCCTGTAGGAGCTGAGGACTGCTGCACTTCAGCATCTCAGTCCTGATGCTATCAGCTCCACAGGCTTCTCTGGCTTTCAGTTTTTTTATTTGATTGATTAACTCTCGGTATGAGATGTGATAATGAATTGGGTTTTGGTAGTTTTTTTATTGTAGATTCTAATATATTTAGTTTGTTTTTGATTTCTTGTTGTTCAGAATTGAGATTGTCTGCTGGTATTTGTTCATATAATTTTTCAAAATGCTGTTTCCAGATGTTTGGGTTCTCTATGGCCAGATTATGTGACTTGTTGTTGTTCAGGTTGTTCCACAATTCCCAGAATTGATTTTGATTAATGGAGTTTTCAATTTTTTTGGAGATAATGGGTGTAATGTTTGTGTTTTTTGTGTCGTAAAATCTTTTTGTATTCTTTTAGAGTTAGATTATAATTTAATCGGATTTGATGATTGGTAGGTTCTCTATGTTTTTGGTTTGATAGTTGTCGTAATTTATTTCTGATTCTTTTGCAGTCTTCATCAAACCATTCCTCCGTTTTTGTTTTGGGATTTGATTTGGTGGTGTTTAGTTTGAGGCCTGCAATCTGAGCTGATTTATAAAATATTCTGCTCATTTTTGAAGCTGCTTTATTGATACCTGATTGGTTTAGATCAAATGGTTCTGAGAGGAAGTTATTAATTTGGTTAATGATTGTGGAATCAACAGCAGATTTGAATTGAGTTTCACTCTCATGGCTCCATTTAAATGTTGTGTTTAATTTAAATGTGTTGCAGGTGTGTTGCTCAGGTGTAATGCTTTGATTCTGACTGATTCTTTTGAGGTAAATATTGATTTGGCAGTGATCAGAAAGTGGGAGTTGTGGTCTGACAGTGAATGCACTGATAGTGGAGGGGTCCAGGTCAGTGATCGCATAATCTACTACACTAGCTCCAAGAGCTGAGGAGTATGTGAACCTCCCAAAGGAGTCCCCTCGGGTCCTACCATTAACTATATACAGACCAGACCAGAGGATCGACAGAGGTGCACCAATTCCCTTCCATACCTGTTCAAGGTGTGGTCAGGGTTGTTCCTTTGGGGGCAGAAGGTGCTGAAGTTGATGGGGGTTTGGATGTATTTGTTGCCAGAATCATTATGTATGTCATCCTCTATTCCTGTTCTGGCATTTAAATCTCCAATCAGTATGACATTACCCTGGGCCTGGAAATATCTGATTTCCTGTTGGAGATTCTCATAAAAGTTTTCAGGATAGTATGGGGATTCTAGAGGGGGGTATAAGCTGCACAGCTGAAGATGTCATTTTCACACTCCATTATATTTTTATTTAATTTTAGCCAAACATGTGTAAGATGTCTTTTTGCTTCTGATAGATGTGCCACTAAATCATCTTTATACCATATCAATACCCCCCCTGAGTCTCTACCTTGCTTAATATTATGATGTTTCATAGATGGCAGCAGAATAATTTGGGGGACAGTGAGTATTGGTGTTGTCTCTAATACCATGTCTCTAATATTATAATTATGTCTTGGTCAGAGATGTTTTTCAGAAAATCTAAATTTGTGGTTTTAAATCCAAATGTCGACGAGTATAGTCCTTGGATGTTCCAGGAAGAGATCGTGAGTGATTTCATTCAAAGTGAATTATTATATACTGAATATTAGCTATATACAGCAGAAAGAAAAAATATATAATTAATTAAATCATATGAAATGTATACATAGTATTATATTTGAAATTTGAGTTATCCAATAATTTTACAGACGAGCTGGAGTAGCTGCCTCACTTCATCAATGGCTGGATGGTCTGGTTGTTTAATACCAGATACTACCTGTGTGTAGGAGGGGTGGTTTGTTGGTGGTAGTAACTGTGGTGTAGTCTGTGGCAGGGGTCCATTAGGTCCTGCAGACCAGCACTGGGATCTGCTTGGTGCTGTGTTGTGACGTTGAGGTCTGGTAGATGCTGCAGTTAAATGCTGGGGTCTGGTTGACGTTGCAGTAGGTTGCAGAGATCTGGTGGATGATGAGTTCCTGGGTGCAGTTCTGTTGTGTCCTGCTGTGATGGGCGAGGTTCTGTTAAGTGTGCCTCTCTGGGGTTGCATTTTGTTAGGTTCCAAATCCCGAGCCGACCAAACAGCTGCGGTCCCGATGCCAAATGAAAAGCTGACCCCGTTGTCAGCTATCAGTCAGGAAACACGCTGACTGCAATTGATGCTTCTGAACCTGATGCTGGAGCCCTCTGTGTGCCGAAGTGCAAACGTTTGGGAAGAAAAGACAACCACGCAAGTGTTGATCATCAATGCTTCCATTTATTATGATTCACAGCTTGTTTATATCGGTAGATGGAAACGAACAAAACACAAAACAAAGATAGTCTTCCCACAGACTGCTAACCAGGTGCATGTGACAGAACCACAGTTAGTCAATACAACCCATGTCCCAACCGTGTGAAGCTTGAGCCCAATCATTTTCCACAGGACAGTAACTAGCAAACATGTATTTCTCAGCCAGAAGCCAAGGTCAGTTAGGCCTTTCACCAGAGAAAGAGAGGCCTTCTAAGGGTCATTAGATCAACATAATATATTATAGTAAATGGTTCAATGATATGAATGAAATGCATTTGAATGATTAAGAATAATATAAACATAAACTATTAAGCATATGACCTCAATCTCTAATATATCAAATAAATTACTCTCCATTATACATTACATCCTTACAGTCCCCCCTTTGATCACAAAGTGATCACTTGAAAGGATGTGCAGGAGGAGTGATCTCAGGGTCTGGTCTTCTTGCAACATACATCACGGGTCTCAGGAGGTTGGAGGTTCAGAGGGAAGCAGGTTGGTCATACGGGTCAATGGCAAGTAGCATGTTCCAAAACAAAAGAGGAGTACCATATTGAACAAAATGGGAAGGGCAGTTGCTACATAGGGTGAAAGCCACCTGAAAAGGGTCCACCAGAGTTCCCAGGATCTCTCCTCATGATCATCCTGTAACAAATTTTCAGCAATATTATTCATCACTTCTAAAGCTTTGGTAATATTTCGTATTCCGTCATAAGCTGGCACATAGGTAATACATTAACATCTAAAACCATATGATTTTGAATAGTGGTTAAACGCAGAGCAGTAAGTTTTTCTCAAATAGCCTCAATAGCATTTATACTTTCATTTGTAAAAAGCTTCTAGATGATAATGAGTAACTTTAACACATTTATACAAATTACATACACCAGGAGAAGGAAACATAGATTTCCAAAACTATTACTGTCTGGTGGTCACTATGTTGTTTACACCTCAGGTATAAATTAGCAATTTTTACTAACAAATTACCGTACAATTTAATGCCGTTTGATGTGTGTATATGAGGTAATTTTAAGCTTTTAAATGTGATCACTATGAGTGGCGATTTACATAAGGAATTTGTCCCAATTGGTGGTCGGCCCAAGTCGTAAGCACAGATAAAGACCAAAAGACAGACAAGTGTGATGGGTCCCATATTTGGCTACTTAAAAAGGACAGAAATAACACAAAGATGTAAGGATAACAATAATCCAATACCATACAAAAATCAATAATCATGCAATAAAAAAACGATAATAGGTTTATGGTAAGATGGTATTTGTCTTTGCCAGTATTCATTGTGGCACGAGGGTATGGGCAACATCCAGGGGGAAGATTGTGTGACTGAAGAGATGGAGGGATGAAGTGCATAGGGGTTGAGGCTTGTGAGTGTAGGTGTAGGGGTAAAGGATACCCCCCCCTTGGGTCGTGGACTATTTTTAAAACAGTATATAATTGGAATGGCATATAATTAAAATTATAGGGTCAGCCTCTGCTTCTGTTGCTACACACACCATTAGAAGAGCAACATCTAGAGTAACTTCAGTAACTTATGAAATTTACAAACAAAAACAAAGAATAAAATTTGTGTGAAACCTTAAGCTAATTAGAACGGGTTAAGCCCCCCACTATGTGAGGGTCGGACTATACCGCTCTCTTCCACCCCCCTTGGTGGGTAAAAATAACAAACCGAGTCTAATATAGTATTAAAATAATGTTTATAATATATAAAAAATAGATATTGTGACATTATCTTGCTTTTGTTTTGTCACCCCTTTAAGTTGATGTGCAGAAGTGGCTGGTGTCACCAACTCTGATGGTTAAGGAATGCACTTGCAGTCGCAGGCGGCCCCACATTGCTCGAAATAATTATCAATATACATCAGTGGTCCTCCATTTTCGTGAAAAACTGTGAAAGTGAAAAATAGACAAGTAGTTATTATTTGGGCTGGTCCACACTGCTATGTCAGCGCCGTCCTCTAGAACCTGCAAATCGACTTGTTTCATTAGTGGGGTTAATCATAACATCAAACAGACTCTGAAAAATAACTTTTTAATTCAAATCCCACAACATAGGTTTAATACACGTGTTTCTTTTGTTAAATGTGGAGTCTGTTGAGGCCACATTCGGTGCACAGCCTGGAGAAAGTAAAACTCTTATCAGTTAGTTGATAAGAAACATGCATGAATGTACAACTCACTGCTGCAAAGAAAAGTTATAACTTTAATCATTATGTATTATTATTGTCTCTGCAAACTTTTTCTCGTGCTCCTGTGGAGAAAATACAAATATCATTTATAAGTCCTTGTCCTCGTTATGTATTGTCAGTCAGGTCAGGTCTAGTTAGTTACCAGTTAAATATTCCTGGGGTACCCCTTGATTCATTAAATGAAAAATTAAAGTGATGCAAAGTAAATGAAACATTTTGCTCTGTTCATTCATTGCTTTGTAATTTAATAGATTATTACCATGAATTCAAAACTATTTTTAAGGCAGCTGCTAATTGATAAAGACACACCATACCAATTCCAAAAGCTTTTACTACTTTAACCTGTTAAACACCCACAATCCAAATAGCAATTTGTTTACACAAAATCTTGCATACACATCCGTACTCTCAGACAGACACACACACACACAAAATGTTAAAACAGAGATAAGAAGATGAAAACAGAACAGAAGAGTGCAGACAGAGCTTATGAGAAATGTCTCTCTATTACTATAGATTTATTAGTGTTTTAGCCTTAAATTACCTGTTCATTCAACTGTTAAGCAAATATTAAGCAAATGGATATGTGAGAAATTTATTTATTACTTTATTTAATTAATTAATTTTATATTTTACCCTGTGTAGCTTGAATGAATTTAATTAATTTGTGCATCCTATAGTTTTACTTTAAAAATATTTTTTACATTTCAAATGACAGCAGTTCAGTCAGGCTTGGTTTGTGGTTTGGCTAACAGACATGGCAGACTTGGTGATCTGGACAGCTCTCTGGTCCTGAGATACTGACCATGACTTTCCAGCGTCGACATCCCCCCTGATCTGGGCAGGTCTGGGACCAACAGACCTATACCTGTCTTCGGGGGGCATGTCCTCTTTTCTCACTGGAAACTCAGTCTCCATCGGTTCATGACCTTTCAGAGCGTAGTTATAAATTCCAAGCCCTGATTTGTTAACCATTATTTAACACAATAAATGGAAGCAGTGTACATTTTGTCTTTCATACATTATATGGTTACGAATTTATTAATTAATTTACTTCTTAATTTATTATTGTATCATGTTATGTTACTTACTTACTTTTAACCAATACTTTTATTTTTATTATTTATATTTTCTTATTTGCTTGTGGTTATGATAGTTTTATTATTTCTCAGTTTTGTCATATTCACCTAGAATATAAGCTGGAAAAGTTCAAAATAGGAAAAATGGTGGAATGATTTTAGTACAAAACACATACACATTCATACCTCCGTCAGTACAAAGTTTAAACCAAAATATTTAAAATCATAAACCAAAATATGCCACCAAACACTACAACAAAGTTAATAGCGCAATTAATACAGCCTACTGCGTCCTTGTGTTCCGTCCGCATAACCAGATTCACCAAATGTAGCATGTCATCAGACTCAGGCTCATCATCTGTAATCACATGCTCAGAGCAAGTGGAGGAAAAGAAACAAAGATTAGACGGTGTTTGGCATGTTAGGATATTATAATCAAATTGTTAAAAATAAAATATAAGCCTAAAGACCATAAATATGTCACAGGATTTCTTTAAAAATCCTCCCCATCGTCTTAAAAGACAAATACAGATACAAATAAAACACACCGTAACAGTACCAAAAACCAAGGCAATATATATATTGGATCGGCACAGGACAGTGGACAGGGTTGTATGGCTTCACCACCTGTGTAAGAACGGATCCCAGCCAGGAAACACACTGACTGTCAAGGTGCGTGGTCCCCATACCCATACGTATTATAACGTTAATATAACGTATAATTATAACGTAACCGCCACCTTTGTAAGACCTGGTCCCCACCAGGCCCCAGTCAGGAAACACACTGACCGTGAAAAGGTGCGTATCAGAAAATATTCTGAAAATAACACCACCTGTGAAAGACCTAGTCCCAGCCAGGAAACACACTGGCTGTGCTAATAGGTGCGTGTGCCCCTACTGTAATAACCCCCCTTTTAACAGCTTTAAAATAGCAATATAACTAAAACCCATAAAATATTAGAAATTTAGATGCCAAATAAAGGGATAAGACAGGAGTAAATGGAATAAACACTTACCCAAGCCTTATCCCGGACGAGCCCCCAGATTGTTAGGTTCCAAATCCCGAGCCGACCAAACAGCTGCGGTCCCGATGCCAAATGAAAAGCTGACCCCGTTGTCAGCTATCAGTCAGGAAACACGCTGACTGCAATTGATGCTTCTGAGCCTGATGCTGGAGCCCTCTGTGTGCCGAAGTGCAAACGTTTGGGAAGAAAAGACAACCACGCGAGTGTTGATCATCAATGCTTCGATTTATTATGATTCACAGCTCGTTTATATCGGTAGATGGAAACGAACAAAACACAAAACAAAGACAGTCTTCCCACAGACTGCTAACCAGGTGCATGTGACAGAACCACAGTTAGTCAATACAACCCATGTCCCAACCGTGTGAAGCTTGAGCCCAATCATTTTCCACAGGACAGTAACTAGCAAACATGTATTTCTCAGCCAGAAGCCAAGGTCAGTTAGGCCTTTCACCAGAGAAAGAGATGCCTTCTAAGGGTCATTAGATCAACATAATGTATTATAGTAAATGGTTCAATGATATGAATGAAATGCATTTGAATGATTAAGAATAATATAAACATAAACTATTAAGCATATGACCTCAATCTCTAATATATCAAATAAATTACTCTCCATTATACATTACATCCTTACACATTTTGTTTGTTTGGTTTGCTTTGTGGCGTTGAGGTGTTCTTAACCTTGGAGTTGGTACAGCTCCTGTTGGAATTTATTGAACATAAAAAGACATGAATTGTATTATTTGAAAGGTTTGGTCAACTTTGTAATGCTTGTACCATTTTAAGGATATTTAGTAATTTACTATATGTATACAACTGCTGAATGGCAGAGGGAATGACCAGGTGGGGGTTGAGTGTGTAATTTGTAGGAATTTGTTGAATGAGCGTGAAAAGGAGTCAGAAATTCTGGTCGCAGGGTGACCTGTGAAAATCACAGATCACCTTTAGAGAGAGATTTCTCCCATAGGAGTGTAGCTCATTTGTTCCTGTGTGGATGATGTTCTCAGGAACAGCCAGCTGTGTGTGGTGACGCAGTCTATGTGCTGCTTGGGTTGTAGGACACCAGAATTTTCCCACTCTGTGTGTTGGAAACATCTCTCTGTGTCTTAAAAACCTTCCATTTGAGTCAATCAGAATGGCAGTTTTAGCTCTGGATCACTTCCTTTCAGTGTAGCGTTGGAGGGGTGGAGCTCTGGCTCGTCCTCTTTGGGTGCAGCGTTGGAGGGGTGGAGCTCTGGCTCGTCCTCTTTCAGTGTAGCGTTGGAGGGGTGGAGCTCTGGCTCATCCTCTTTGGGTGTAGCGTTGGAGGGGTGGAGCTCTGGCTCGTTCTCTTTCAGTGTAGCGTTGGAGGGGTGGAGCTCTGGCTCGTCCTCTTTGGGTGTAGCGTTGGAGGGGTGGAGCTCTGGCTCGTCCTCTTTGGGTGTTGCTTTGGAGGGGTGGAGCTCTGGCTCGTCCTCTTTGGGTGTTGCTTTGGAGGGGTGGAGCTCTGGCTCGTCCTCTTTGGGTGTATCGTTAGAGGGGTAGAGCTCTGGCTCATCCTCTTTCAGTGTAGCGTTGGAGGGGTGGAGCTCTGGCTCGTCCTCTTTGGGTGCAGCGTTGGAGGGGTGGAGCTCTGGCTCATCCTCTTTCAGTGTAGCATTGGAGGGGTGGAGCTCTGGCTCGTCCTCTTTCAGCATAGCGTTGGAGGGGTGGAGCTCTGGCTCGTCCTCTTTTGGTGCACCGTTGGAGGGGTGGAGCTCTGGCTCGTCCTCTTTTGGTGCAGCGTTGGAGGGGTGGAGCTCTGGCTTGTCCTCTTTGGGTGTAGCGTTGGAGGGGTGGAGCTCTGGCTCGTCCTCTTTCAGTGTAGCGTTGGAGGGGTGGAGCTCTGGCTCGTCCTCTTTGGGTGCAGCGTTGGAGGGGTGGAGCTCTGGCTCGTCCTCTTTGGGTGCAGCGTCGGAGGGGTGGAGCTCTGGCTCGTCCTGTTTGGGTGCAGCGTCGGAGGGGTGGAGCTCTGGCTCGTCCTCTTTGGGTGCAGCGTCGGAGGGGTGGAGCTCTGTCTCGTCCTCTTTGGGTGCAGCGTCAGAGGGGTGGAGCTCTGGCTCGTCCTCTTTGGGTGCAGCGTCGGAGGGGTGGAGCTCTGGCTCGTCCTCTTTGGGTGCAGCGTTGGAGGGGTGGAGCTCTGGCTCGTCCTCTTTGGGTGTAGCGTTGGAGGGGTGGAGCTCTGGCTCGTCCTCTTTCACTGTAGCTCTGGAGGGGTGGAGCTCTGGCTCGTCCTCTTTGGGTGCAGCGTTGGAGGGGTGGAGCTCTCCCTCTCCTCTTCTAGGCCCCAAAAGTTTTCTTTATAACATAGATAATCTGATCTAAGGATCAATATAAACCCTAAAACCCAACCAAGGACAGAATCATGTGCCAGAGCACTAAGGGGGGAAAAGCCCACTCAAAAAACCTTTTAAAACACAGAACCTTAACCTAACCCATCCAGTGCCACGAGAGATGAAAAATGGGTAATAATCCTATGAAATCTCAACCTGTTCTGGTACAGGGGAACAAACACTACAATTAGAGAACATCAAGGGAGGATCAAGAGTTCCAATAGATCTAAAAATATATTTTTATTTTTTTAGAGTAACATCTTTTTAAAAAAAAAACCTCTTTAGGGTACAATTTTAATTTCGTTTAATTATTAAATAAATCTATTATTGCTGAACTGATTTGTCTTTTTATTAGGTTATTTTACTTCCTCTTTTACACTTTTACTTGAGGGAATTTTTTTTATATATACTTATCTTTATTTTAATTTTTTCCCTACTTATTCTTTTATCTTTTGCTATTTGAATGCTTTGAATATTGTTGTTGTGTTTGACCGGTGCGCCTGGCCCTTTAAGGGCAATAACAAATTGAGGCAACCTAACTTACATCACTTTACTTAATACTATTGGGATGTAGCACTTGAAACATGTGACTAGATCACATGCTAGTTAACGCCTCCTACCATAGTAGACGGGCCTCTGCTCATTGGGTATAAAAGAACCCTCCATAGGGTGCAGTTCTTTTGAAATGAATGACGCACTTGCTATTCCCCTGATGAAGCTCTATCCGAGCGAAACGTTGGAACACCTTATATATGAAAGTGTTATCAACATTGAGAGCAGCGGCGGGCTTGGGACATCTCCTCCTGAAAAACAACCTCTTATGGACAGACAGCACGAAGAAACACGGAGCGACACCTGAATTCACGAACACACCTGAAGAACGTCGGAGACTTACGACGCGGGACAAACGGACGGGACACTAAGCCCAGCGGGACAATCCGGTGATCCTAAGGATCTCGTGAGTATGCGGGCAAAGTTATAAACTTATCGCAGGATCGGACACAAAGACAAACACCAACAATCAAGTCTCCTTTTGGCACTATTTTTAAGGGTTTTTTGCAGTGTACACACTAAACTTTTTTTCTGATATGCATATCACGGTTGGGTTTTGATTTGCACTTTATTTTGATGGCGTGTAATTTATGACTTGATGTGGTTATCGAAGCGATCCTATCCTGTACTACAGTAGACAGGCGTCCGATGGTGTACATATGTATGTTCGTGATTTAGAATCTTATTGTGAAGGGAGGGGAACGGAAAAACCCAGTATTCATTTTATTAGCGTGCAGCGACTCTCGGGCAACGATTTATTATATTTTAGGTCGCATATTAGGAGGAGGCACAACTACGCAGGAAAGTGTGCGCTTTTACAAGACGACCCAGAGGTAAATAAGTGATTCTCTACTGCGGTGATTTAATAGAATAATTTAATTAGTAAATTAATAATGATACGATAGGTATTTTCATCCCAATAGTACTCTAAGCACTTATCTTAAAAATAATTTGAATTGATTCTTATTCATTTTTATTATTATTATTATTATTATTATTATATTTTTTAATTAACTCATTTTATTTTTTTAAATTAACTTATGTTATTTGGATAAATGTGACTTTTATAACCATTTTTTAATCTAATTCTAACTGTATTTTTTTATCCCCTCTTTTTATCTTTCTCACTCTTTTCTCCTTTCTTTTTAACTATTCAATTTTTATTTCATCTCTCTTTGATATATGCCCTCTTACTTTTAAAACAACAAATATACTTTTAAAACCATTTACTATTAGGGAAACCTCTAGTTTTAAAACGGGACATATCTACTCGGAGGAGGAACTATGGCCCTGAACTCACATAACCGATTTCAAATACTTACGGAGGAAGAAGATCGAGGTGAGCGTCAAACAAACTTAATACATAATGAATCCAACCCAAACACAACCACTACACCTATTCCACTAAATAAAAAATACTTCAAACTTATACAGGCAATACATCATATAGAAATCCCGGAGAGAGCGATCCAAACCGCATCACCTCCCCCAGGAATGAAAAGACAAATTCATAAATTAACTTTTTTTGTTAAACCCGCTTACCCGAGTTTAATAACTCACCAAAAAATTAAGGCCAACACAGAAAACTGGATTAAAAACACTTTAATGACCCTGATGGAACATTATAATGAGAACGTAATAAAACTACTCGAAAATATGGAACCACTAAATGGGGAATTATTTGAAAAAGCAAAGGGGTGGGCACAAACTCGATACAAAAATAAATTAACGAATTCATCAGTTAATTGGGTAAGAGAATTAATAGATGATTCAATAATGTCAAGGGGACAAACGGAACAAATAACTAATAATACAACCACATTTGCAGATATAGTTAGGCGACACAGCGGTCACGTGGGCTCAGCCTGACCCGCCCAAGTCGACACGTCACAGTACGGAGAGAGAGACTCGGAGTGGGAGATAAAAAAATGATGTCTGAAAGAAAGAGAAGCGCTGTTTGGCTGTATTTTATAGCCGAAAATGCGACATCAGCAACCTGTTCAGTTTGCAAAAAGTCTATTAGGTACACAGGAAACACAACAAACTTATTTAAGCACATGAAAAAGCACACAGCAGAAAACACAGAGCTGCAGAAACAGCGAGAAGAGGAGAGACATCCTCCATTCTCTGGCCCCGAAAAACGTCAGACGTCACTGGCAGAAGCATTTCAGTCCAGCAGCAGAGAATATCCAGTTAGATAGGAGTGGTAATCTTCAACAGCAGTTCATATTAACTTTCAAAGTAAATACATGAATCAACATTTTTTTTACAAATAAAAAAACTGAAAAGTGTGACGTGCAAAAGTATTCAGCCCCCCTGAGTCAATATTTTGTGGAGCCACCTTTTGCTGCAATTACAGCTGCAAGTCTTTTAGGGTATGTCTCCACCAGCTTTGCACATCTAGTGACTGAAATTCTTGCCCATTCCTCCTTGCAAAACAGCTCAAGCTCAGTCAGATTGGATGGAGAGCGTTTGTGAACAGCAGTTTTGAGATCTTGCCACAAATTCTCAATTGGGTTTAGGTCTGGACTTTGACTGGGCCATTCTAACACATGAATATTCTTTTTTTAAACCACTCCATTGTAGCTCTGGCTTTATGTTTAGGGTCGTTGTCCTGCTGGAAGGTGAACCTCCGCCCCAGTCTCAAATCTTTTGCTGACTCCAACAGGTTTTCTTCCCAAGATTGCCCTGTATTTGGCTCCATCCATCTTCCCATCAACTTTGACCAACTTCCCGGTCCCTGCTGA
>JAFMOC010001455.1:0-15708 GCA_019802505.1 Corydoras sp. C115 | reverse complement strand
ATACCACAGTTGGAGCAGGTTACTGAGAGATGTCCAGAAACTTGAAAGTTTTTTAATTGTGAAAACATCCATTTGCTTATTTGTAATCAAATTCAAAAATCCAAAAATATTTAATTTGAAAGTAAAGGTTTATTTTTTAATCATCACTTACCTTATTCTTTGTGTCCTAAAAATGATGTTGTTGGCAGATTAGTCTGTGGACCAAGGCTTATGTGATGGCTTTATAAATGTTCCAAAGAAGTCAACAATATGGGGCAATTCACGGCCACACCCATACAATCAATTATCAATAGAACTGAGAATGAGCCAAAATTTCACCTTTCCCTCTAAGCATATGCATAAACATAGCACTTTACCATAGTAAGTGGGAATGGTTGTATTCAAATTGTTTTGAAAGAAGCACATGTCTGGGAGCATTGAAATTCTTATCTACAATTGTATTTGTAAGATGTGTAAATAATATTTGTTAATCAAATAAAGTTTGCATTATTATAACAAAAATGACAGATCCTGACAGGAACCTACTTCTACTACTATAAAATATCTTAAAGTTTGCAAGTCATTTGTTAAGTTTGGATCTAGAGTATAATATTGGTTCTCAGAAAATCTCCAAATGACTCCATAACTTCTAAGCACTTGTATATAGATATAAATATTGTTTTCTGGAGTTGATGCAAGTTTAAGACATGTTTAACAGAACAAAGGAGGGTAATTGTAGTCAAAATCACAGCCGATACTGCCACAAAGAAAAGCACTTACATACAATGAATAAATCAGTGCCCTTATTTGAAGTCATTTCAGAGTGTTTAATTTTTTAATAATCATTATTTTATCTTATGTCTGAATAATCCAGACAATAACATACCCCAACTTGATAGCACTTTCTGTAAAGTCAATTGAAGAAAGATACCACAGTTGGAACAGGTTACTGAGAGATGTCCTTAAACTTCACAGTATTTTGTTCAGTTTAATAAAATACAGTTTAGTATTTAATAAAAGCTTAATATGATATATGTCTCAACTTTCTAGCATCGTTATACATGTATTCACAGCTGATACTGCCCCAAAGAAAAGCACTTGGACACAAATTATCAATAAGTGCTCTTATTTGAAGTGGCTTCAGTCTGTCTCAGTGAAATATAATCAATTTAACTTGAAAGATATGCTTTCTGTAGCTCAAGTCACTTCAAACTACCCCAACAAATAGCACTTACCATAGCAATAAAAACAGGTTAGAGCTATTTTAGGGTTTTAATTGTGACACCAAACTCTATAAATGATGTTGCTCTTCATGGAATTAAAAAAATGTTCATTAAATTGTCTGAATAATCCAAACAATAACATACCCCAACTTGATAGCACTTTCTGTAAAGTCCATTGAAGAAAGATACCACAGTTGGAGCAGGTTACTGAGAGATGTCCAGAAACTTCAAAGTATTTTGTTCAGTTTAGTAAAATACAGTTTAGTATTCAGTAAAAGCTTAATATCATATATGTCCCAACTTTCTAGCATTGTTATACATGTATTCACAGCTGATACTGCCCCAAAGAAAAGCACTTGGACACAAATTATCAATAAGTGCTCTTATTTGAAGTGGCTTCAGTCTGTCTCAGTGAAATATAATCAATTTAACTTGAAAGATATGCTTTCTGTAGCTCAAGTCACTTCAAACTACCCCAACAAATAGCACTTACCATAGCAATAAAAACAGGTTAGAGCTATTTTAGGGTTTTAATTGTGACACCAAACTCTATAAATGATGTTGCTCTTCATGGAATTAAAAAAAATGTCCATTAAATTGTCTGAATAATCCAAACAATAACATACCCCAACTTGATAGCACTTTCTGTAAAGTCCATTGAAGAAAGATACCACAGTTGGAGCAGGTTACTGAGAGATGTCCAGAAACTTCAAAGTATTTTGTTCAGTTTAATAAAATACAGTTTAGTATTCAATTAAAGCTTAATATCATATATGTCCCAACTTTCTAGCATCGTTATACATGTATTCACAGCTGATACTGCCCCAAAGAAAAGCACTTGGACACAAATTATCAATAAGTGCTCTTATTTTTGAGTGGCTTCAGTCTGTCTCAGTGAAATATAATCAATTTAACTTGAAAGATATGCTTTCTGTAGCTCAAGTCACTTCAAACTACCCCAACAAATAGCACTTACCATAGCAATAAAAAAACAGGTTAGAGCTATATTTTAGGTTTTAATTGTGACACCAAAAACTCTATAAATGATGTTGCTCTTCATGGAATTAAAAAAAAAAATGTTCATTAAATTGTCTGAATAATCCAAACAATAACATACCCCAACTTGATAGCACTTTCTGTAAAGTCCATTGAAGAAAGATACCACAGTTGGAGCAGGTTACTGAGAGATGTCCAGAAACTTGAAAGTTTTTTCAGTTTAAAACATCCAGTTGCTTATTTGTGATTACAAAAATCCAAAAAATTTAATTTGAAAAGCTTAATATCATATATGTTTGCAACTTTCTAGCATTTGTTATACATGTATTCACAGCTGATACTGCCCCAAAGAAAAGCACTTGGACACAAATTATCAATAAGTGCTCTTATTTGAAGTGGCTTCAGTCTGTCTCAGTGAAATATAATCAATTTAACTTGAAAGATATGCTTTCTGTAGCTCAAGTCACTTCAAACTACCCCAACAACTTACCCATAGCAATAAAAAAGGTTAGAGCTATTTTAGGGTTTTAATTGTGTGACACCAAACTCTCTAAATGATGTTGCTCTTCAAAAAATTAAAAAAAAAAAAATTAAATTGTCTGAATAATCCAAACAATAACATACCCCAACTTGATAGCACTTTCTGTAAAGTCCATTGAAGAAAGATACCACAGTTGGAGCAGGTTACTGAGAGATGTCCAGAAACTTCAAAGTATTTTTTCATTTGTAAAATTTGCAGTTTGCTTATTTGTTTCAATCAAAAATAAAAAATTCAATTCATAAATATTTTCTAGCATTTTATACATGTAAATATAAGCTGATACTGCCCCAAAGAAAAGCACTTTTAAATTTCAATAAGTGCTCTTATTTGAAGTTTGGCTTCAGTCTAAGTGAAATATAATCATTTTAACTTGGAAAGGCTTATATGCTTTCTTAGCTCAAGTCAAAACTAAGTCCAACAAATAGCAATTACGGCCACACATAATCAATAAATAAACAGGTTAGAGCTACTTTAGGGTTATAATTGTGACACAAAGCACTATAAATATGTTGTATTTCATGGAATTAAAAAAAAAGTTCATTCAATTGTCTGAATAATAAACAATAACATACCCCAACTTGATAGCACTTTCTGTAAAGTCCATTGAAGAAAGATACCACAGTTGGAGCAGGTTACTGAGAGATGTCCAGAAACTTCAAATTTTCAAAGTTTAAAAATACATATTTTATTCAAATAAAAAATACCCCAACTTAATATCATATATATCATTTCAGCATCGTTATACATGTAACAAGCTGATACTGCCCCATAAAATATCAAAGCACATTTGCACACAAATTATCAATAAGTGCTCTTATTTGAAGTGGCTTCAGTCTGTTCTCAGTGAATGACTCCATAAATCTTTAAACTTGTATAAAATATGCTTTTCTGTAGTTGATCAAGTCACTTCAACCCCAAAAATAAACAACTTAAACCAAGCAAAACAGGTTAGAGCTATTTTAGGGTTTTAATTGACACTGCAAAGAAAAGCACTCTAAATAAATGTTGCCTCTTTGAAGTCTTTCAGAATGGAATAAAAAAAAAATTTCATTAAATTGTCTGAATAATCCAAACAATAACATACCCCAACTTGATAGCACTTTCTGTAAAGTCCATTGAAGAAAGATACCACAGTTGGAGCAGGTTACTGAGAGATGTCCAGAAACTTCAAAGTATTTTGTTCAGTTTAGTAAAATACAGTTTAGTATTCAGTAAAAGCTTAATATCATATATGTCCCAACTTTCTAGCATCGTTATACATGTATTCACAGCTGATACTGCCCCAAAGAAAAGCACTTGGACACAAATTATCAATAAGTGCTCTTATTTGAAGTGGCTTCAGTCTGTCTCAGTGAAATATAATCAATTTAACTTGAAAGATATGCTTTCTGTAGCTCAAGTCACTTCAAACTACCCCAACAAATAGCACTTACCATAGCAATAAAAAAAAAGGTTAGAGCTATTTTAGGGTTTTAATTGTGACACCAAACTCTATAAATGATGTTGCTCTTCATGGAATTAAAAAAAATGTTCATTAAATTGTCTGAATAATCCAAACAATAACATACCCCAACTTGATAGCACTTTCTGTAAAGTCCATTGAAGAAAGATACCACAGTTGGAGCAGGTTACTGAGAGATGTCCAGAAACTTCAAAGTATTTTGTTCAGTTTAGTAAAATACAGTTTAGTATTCAATAAAAGCTTAATATCATATATGTCCCAACTTTCTAGCATCGTTATACATGTATTCACAGCTGATACTGCCCCAAAGAAAAGCACTTGGACACAAATTATCAATAAGTGCTCTTATTTGAAGTGGCTTCAGTCTGTCTCAGTGAAATATAATCAATTTAACTTGAAAGATATGCTTTCTGTAGCTCAAGTCACTTCAAACTACCCCAACAAATAGCACTTACCATAGCAATAAAAACAGGTTAGAGCTATTTTAGGGTTTTAATTGTGACACCAAACTCTATAAATGATGTTGCTCTTCATGGAATTAAAAAAAAAAGTTCATTAAATTGTCTGAATAATCCAAACAATAACATACCCCAACTTGATAGCACTTTCTGTAAAGTCCATTGAAGAAAGATACCACAGTTGGAGCAGGTTACTGAGAGATGTCCAGAAACTTCAAAGTATTTTGTTCAGTTTAGTAAAATACAGTTTAGTATTCAATAAAAGCTTAATATCATATATGTCCCAACTTTCTAGCATCGTTATACATGTATTCACAGCTGATACTGCCCCAAAGAAAAGCACTTGGACACAAATTATCAATAAGTGCTCTTATTTGAAGTGGCTTCAGTCTGTCTCAGTGAAATATAATCAATTTAACTTGAAAGATATGCTTTCTGTAGCTCAAGTCACTTCAAACTACCCCAACAAATAGCACTTACCATAGCAATAAAAACAGGTTAGAGCTATTTTAGGGTTTTAATTGTGACACCAATCTCTATAAATGATGTTGCTCTTCATGGAATTAAAAAAAATGTTCATTAAATTGTCTGAATAATCCAAACAATAACATACCCCAACTTGATAGCACTTTCTGTAAAGTCCATTGAAGAAAGATACCACAGTTGGAGCAGGTTACTGAGAGATGTCCAGAAACTTGAAAGTTTTTTAATTGTGAAAACATCCATTTGCTTAATTGTTTGCTTATTTGTGATCAAATAAGATCAAAAAAAAATCCAAAAAAATCAAAAATTTTAATTTGAAAGTAAAGTAAGTTTATTTTTTATCATCATCACTACCTTATTCTTTGTGTCCTAAAAATGATGTTGTTGGCAGATTAGTCTGTGGACCAAGGCTTATGTGATGGCTTTATAAATGTTCCAAAGAAGTCAACAATATGGGGCAATTCACGGCCACACCCATACAATCAATTATCAATAGAACTGAGAATGAGCCAAAATTTCACCTTTCCCTCTAAGCATATGCATAAACATAGCACTTTACCATAGTAAGTGGGAATGGTTGTATTCAAATTGTTTTGAAAGAAGCACATGTCTGGGAGCATTGAAATTCTTATCTACAATTGTATTTGTAAGATGTGTAAATAAATATTTTGTTAATCAAATAAAGTTTGCATTATTATAACAAAAATGACAGATCCTGACAGGAACCTACTTCTACTACTATAAAAATCTTAAAGTTTGCAAGTCATTTGTTAAGTTTGGATCTAGAGTATAATATTGGTTCTCAGAAAATCTCCAAATGACTCCATAACTTCTAAGCACTTGTATATAGATATAAATATTGTTTTCTGGAGTTGATGCACGTTTAAGACATGTTTAACAGAACAAAGGAGGGTAATTGTAGTCAAAGTCACAGCCGATACTGCCCCAAAGAAAAGCACTTACATACAATGTATCAATCAGTGCCCTTATTTGAAGTCATTTCAGAGTGTTTGATTTTTTAATAATCATTATTTTATCTTTTGTCTGAATAATCCAGACAATAACATACCCCAACTTGATAGCACTTTCTGTAAAGTCCATTGAAGAAAGATACCACAGTTGGAGCAGGTTACTGAGAGATGTCCAGAAACTTCAAAGTATTTTGTTCAGTTTAGTAAAATACAGTTTAGTATTCAGTAAAAGCTTAATATCATATATGTCCCAACTTTCTAGCATCGTTATACATGTATTCACAGCTGATACTGCCCCAAAGAAAAGCACTTGGACACAAATTATCAATAAGTGCTCTTATTTGAAGTGGCTTCAGTCTGTCTCAGTGAAATATAATCAATTTAACTTGAAAGATATGCTTTCTGTAGCTCAAGTCACTTCAAACTACCCCAACAAATAGCACTTACCATAGCAATAAAAACAGGTTAGAGCTATTTTAGGGTTTTAATTGTGACACCAAACTCTCTAAATGATGTTGCTCTTCATGGAATTAAAAAAAAAAAATTCATTAAATTGTCTGAATAATCCAAACAAAACATACCCCAACTTGATAGCACTTTCTGTAAAGTCCATTGAAGAAAGATACCACAGTTGGAGCAGGTTACTGAGAGATGTCCAGAAACTTCAAAGTATTTTGTTCAGTTTAGTAAAATACAGTTTAGTATTCAATAAAAGCTTAATATCATATATGTCCCAACTTTCTAGCATTGTTATACATGTATTCACAGCTGATACTGCCCCCCAAAGAAAAGCACTTGGACACAAATTATCAATAAGTGCTCTTATTTGAAGTGGCTTCAGTCTGTCTCAGTGAAATATAATCAATTTAACTTGAAAGATATGCTTTCTGTAGCTCAAGTCACTTCAAACTACCCCAACAAATAGCACTTACCATAGCAATAAAAACAGGTTAGAGCTATTTTAGGGTTTTAATTGTGACACCAAACTCTATAAATGATGTTGCTCTTCATGGAATTAAAAAAAAAAAAAAAAAAGTTCATTAAATTGTCTGAATAATCCAAACAATAACATACCCCAACTTGATAGCACTTTCTGTAAAGTCCATTGAAGAAAGATACCACAGTTGGAGCAGGTTACTGAGAGATGTCCAGAAACTTCAAAGTATTTTGTTCAGTTTAATAAAATACAGTTTAGTATTCAATTAAAGCTTAATATCATATATGTCCCAACTTTCTAGCATCGTTATACATGTATTCACAGCTGATACTGCCCCAAAGAAAAGCACTTGGACACAAATTATCAATAAGTGCTCTTATTTGAAGTGGCTTCAGTCTGTCTCAGTGAAATATAATCAATTTAACTTGAAAGATATGCTTTCT
This sequence comes from Corydoras sp. C115, assembly GCA_019802505.1. NCBI lineage: Eukaryota > Metazoa > Chordata > Actinopteri > Siluriformes > Callichthyidae > Corydoras > Corydoras sp. C115. The sequence goes on along the minus strand of JAFMOC010001455.1, from coordinate 8,215 downwards.
GTAGCTCAAGTCACTTCAAACTACCCCAACAAATAGCACTTACCATAGCAATAAAAACAGGTTAGAGCTATTTTAGGGTTTTAATTGTGACACCAATCTCTATAAATGATGTTGCTCTTCATGGAATTAAAAAAAATGTTCATTAAATTGTCTGAATAATCCAAACAATAACATACCCCAACTTGATAGCACTTTCTGTAAAGTCCATTGAAGAAAGATACCACAGTTGGAGCAGGTTACTGAGAGATGTCCAGAAACTTGAAAGTTTTTTTAATTGTGAAAACATCCATTTGCTTATTTGTAATCAAATTCAAAAATCCAAAAATATTTAATTTGAAAGTAAAGTATTTTTTTAATCATCACTTACCTTATTCTTTGTGTCCTAAAAATGATGTTGTTGGCAGATTAGTCTGTGGACCAAGGCTTATGTGATGGCTTTATAAATGTTCCAAAGAAGTCAACAATATGGGGCAATTCACGGCCACACCCATACAATCAATTATCAATAGAACTGAGAATGAGCCAAAATTTCACCTTTCCCTCTAAGCATATGCATAAACATAGCACTTTACCATAGTAAGTGGGAATGGTTGTATTCAAATTGTTTTGAAAGAAGCACATGTCTGGGAGCATTGAAATTCTTATCTACAATTGTATTTGTAAGATGTGTAAATAATATTTGTTAATCAAATAAAGTTTGCATTATTATAACAAAAATGACAGATCCTGACAGGAACCTACAGTGCACAAGGTTGAACCTGAACTCCAAGAACAGTGGATATTATAGTAAAATAACCTGTCCAAAAACCTTTTAGTGCAGGACAAAGAAAAAACATGTGGCTAAGGTCACAGGGGGAACCATGGCATTTATCACACACATCTTTCACTTCTGGATACAATTTAGAAAGCCTAGATTTAGAGAAGTGTACCCTGTATAAAACCTTAAACTGAATTAATCCAAGTCGTGCACAAGAGGTAGTAGAGCGTATACCATCCACGGCCTGTTCCCAAATGCCTTCTTCTATCTGGATTCCTAGCTCCTCCTCCCATTTACCCTTCAATTTTACATCAGAGTAATCACTAATAGACATAATGAGATTATACAATTTTGAGATGACTCCTCTATGATGAGGAACCATTGAAAGCATGGTTTCCCAACACTGTACTGAAGGTAATGTAGGAAAACCAGGAAAACTTTTAGCCACAAAATTGCGAACTTGAAAATAGCGGAATAGATGAGTGCCAGGAAGGCCATGTCGGGAAGACAAATTAGCAAAACTGTCAAAGACACCATCTACATACAAGTGTTTACATTGTGTAATACCTTTATCAGCCCATAGTGAAAAAGCAGAATCTAAAATTGATGGAGGAAACAAATGATTATTATTTAAAGGACTCAGAGAGGAAGCCGATTTAAATTTAAAATGTCGCCTGAATTGATACCAAATTTTAAGTGTGTTAAGAACCACCTGATTATCTGTATACAGAGAAGGTTTTGTGGGCAAAGAGGAATAAAGTAGAGCAGATAGAGAAGAACCTTTACACGATGAACTTTCTATTTTACACCAAGTGGATCCAGGAGACATTAGCCAGTAACAAAGCTTATGAATATGAGCAGACCAATAGTAAACTTGAAAATTGGGTAATGCAAGTCCTCCGCTAAGTCTACTTCTCTGCAGCATAATTTTACGGAGCCTAGGTGGTTTCCCTCCCCAAATAAAGGAACAAATAATCTGATCTAATGAATCAAAGAAATGTTTCGGTAAAAAGAGAGGAATTGACTGAAATAAAAACAGAAATTTTGGCAAAATATTCATTTTAACAACATTAATCCTACCAATTAATGACAGGGGAAGGTTACCCCATCTTTGAATATCGGACGTAACCTTCGAAATAAGAGGAGTAAAATTAGCAGCTGCAAGACCAGATAATGAACGAGTCACATTAATACCTAGATATTTAAACCCAGAATGACTTAATTTAAAAGGCAAATCAAACTGTTGAAGATGACAGGCTGCAACATTAATAGGAAAACACTCACTTTTTGCTAAATTTAATTTATAACCTGAGAAAGTGCCGAAATTCTCCAGAATACTTAAAACAGCAGGGACAGAAAATGTAGGATTAGTTAGATACAGTAACAAATCATCCGCATATAGCGACAATTTATGTTCAGTATTGTTACTGACGATTCCTTTGAATAAGGAGGAAGATTTCAGTGCGATAGATAGAGGCTCAATAGCGATGGCAAAAAGAAGAGGTGACAGTGGGCAACCTTGGCGAGTTCCACGACCCAGATTAAAATAATCCGAATAAACATCATTAGTGTGGACACTGGCTTTAGGGGATGAATAAAGAAGGCGGATCCAAGAAATAAACTTATCACCAAAGCCAAATCTCCTCAAAACAGCAAACAAGTACTCCCATTCGACCCTGTCAAATGCCTTTTCAGCATCCAAAGAAATTACAATTTCAGGAAGTACAGTTGATTGCCTTGAGTAAATTATATTAAAAAGTGTACGAATATTAAAAAACAATTGACGCCCCTTTATGAAACCATTTTGATCCTCAGATATAATGCGAGGAAGCACATTCTCCAAACGGGATGCAAGTATTTTAGCCAACACCTTTACATCAGCATTAAGCAGAGATAGTGGTCTATATGAACCACAGGAGGTTGGATCTTTGTCCTGTTTGAGGAGAAGTGCAATGGTGGCCTGTGTCAGAGTTGGTGGTAATGAACCACCTTCTAAGGATTCGTTGAACACAGATAAAAGTAAGTAATGGAGCCAAAGCACCAGCGAATGTCTTAAAAAACTCAATTGGAAAGCCGTCGGGGCCAGGGGCTTTGTTAGATTGCATCGCTTTAATTGCATTCAATACTTCCTCAAGAGAAAGCGGAGAATCCAATTGTTTAGCGATATCAACATCAACCACTGGGATTGAAAGACCATCAAGAAAGTTGTCCATTTTAGTGCTATCCATAGGAAATTCTGATTTATATAATGAGGAATAATAAGATTTAAAAGTAGCATTAATCTCCGAGGGGTCTGTAGTAATGACGTTATAAGCGTTTCTGATACTGGGTATCAAACGTGAAGCGGCCTGGCGCTTCAGCTGATGCGCCAGTAAACGACTTGCCTTGTCACCATGTTCATAATATGTGCTACGACTGCACAATAATAAGCGTTCTGCCTCTTTAGTGGTAATACGATCAAACTCTGCCTGAGAGTCAATACGCTGTTTAAGTAATTCTGGAGAAGGATTCAACGCATACAAGTAATCAAGATTCCTGATAACAGATGTAAGTTTGTTAATTCTAGCATTATTGTTTTTGTTAGTAAAAGCAGAGTAAGATATGATTTGACCTCTTAGGTAGCATTTAAGTGTCTCCCAAAGCAGCGAGTATGAATAAGATTCAGTTTGATTGAAAGCCAAGAAGTCATTAACAGTATTTGAAATAAAATTGCAAAATTCCCTTTCTGCTAACAGAAGAGAGTTAAATCTCCAAAGTGGTGGGTTACATTTGGCAGTAGAAATTTGAATATCCAATAATAATGGTGAATGATCTGAAATTACAATACCTAAATAGTCAGTAGAGTTCACACAAGAATTGAGTGCACTGTCAATTAAAAAAATAGTCAATTCTAGAAAATGAATGGTGCACCGGGGAAAAGAAAGAAAACTTTTTAGTAGAGGGGTTACGAAATCTCCATGGATCCACAAGTCCATTTTGTTTCATAAAATCTATGAATGACCTAGACATAGCAGATTGAGTTAGATTAAGAGGATTAGAACGATCTAAGGTTGGATTGAAAACACAATTTAGATCCCCTCCGAGAATTAACAGATGTGTATTTAAACGGGGGATATTACTTAATAACTTATTAACAAATTCCACATCATCAAAATTTGGAGCATAGACATTTACCAGCAAAACCTTCGTCTGCATGACAGTACCAGCAACTATGAGGTATCGGCCATCCCTATCTGTAATAATATTAGTGGCAGAAAACTGACATTTTTTACTAATTAATATGGCAACGCCCCTAGACTTCGAATTAAAATTTGAGTGGAAGACCTGACTCACCCAAGGACAATATAACCTGTGTTGATCTTTAGTGCGAAGGTGAGTCTCCTGTAAAAAAACTACATCAGAAGTTAGTCTTTTTAAATGTGCAAAGACCCTGGACCGTTTAACAGGGTTACCCATACCTCTAACATTCCAACTAATAAATCTGAGATGTGTGCCTGACCCAGCTATGCTGGGACCACTATTGGCATCAACCATTTAAATAAATGAGAAAATAAAAACTCAGATGGTCGTGGTGAGCAGAGACGGGACGCCCTCCCCCCAAAGTACCCCCAAACATTAACACACCCAAAGTCTCCATAAACCCAAAAGAAGAAAAAAACAAAAACAAAGGAGACAGCAGTGCTTCCTATAGTAACAAAACGCTGCTCACACTAGTGTGAAGCAACACGGGGACTACGCAGAAGAAAAAGTGGAAGAGAGAGATAAAAGGAGAGAAAGAGATAAAAGGACATTCCCACCGATTTTACCACAATACAATATTATGCACTAAAAGCGAGTTAATAATGTATTACATTTAAAATAAAACCCCTATTTTCAAACCAAGAGATGAACACTTTAACAAGAAAAAATATGTTATACAAAAAGAAACAACAGTATAAAAAATCCAATCAATTAAAAAACTAATATTTGTATAAACACAATAACAGTTAACGTCAGCGTTAAAAAAACAGTATAACCTTAACCTCGGAAAAGGTTGGAGTTCACCTAGTGGTCAAAGTTTTAATATATTTGTTGGCTTCTTCCGCTGAAACAAAATCTTTTTCAGTACCGTTATGCGAAATTCGGAGCCGCGCTGGATAAATGAGTCCAAACCGAACACCGCCAATGTCCCGGAGTTTCCGTCTGACATCATTAAAAGCAGCTCGAGCCCGAGCCACCTTAGCAGTGTAATCAGGAAAGACCGAAATGGTTAAATCTCCAACTTTAATTTGCCGGAGCTCTCTGGCGCGGCGCAAAATGTCCACACAATCACTGTGATAGTGGAACCTACACACAATGGCCCGTGGACGATCACCTGGCTTGGGTTTGGGTTGGAGGGTTCTATGAGATCGGTCCAATAGCGGCTCCTTTTCCAAAGCGAACGCATCCTTCAGCATGACGGCTACAGCAGAGGTGGTACAGGTGTCAGGGCCCTCTGGAACCCCCACTATCCGGACGTTATTGCGGCGTGACCTGGACTCCAAATCCTCACATTTATTTTCTAATTTATCTACCTGCGCGGTGAGAGACTTTATAGACTCCTTCATCTCTGAGATGTCATCGGAGCACACGACGAGCGCGTGCTCCATCTCTCCGACTGTGTTTTTAATGTCAGACACAGTGGCGTCAATAGCAGCTTTATCAGAAGCTAACTGTGTCTTCACCGCGTTCAGGTCCGACTTTATAGAGGACATCTCCGAGTGTTTCCTGGAGCTCTTTTTTAAAAATCTCCGCGATGTCTTTCCTCAGTGAATCCAGCAGCTCTAATTTGAGAGTTGCGATGTCCGGGCTGGTGTGTGCTGAGGAAACTACAGCAGAAACCGCTGGCTCACTGGAAGTCGCGGTCGGAGATTGTGCAGTAGGCCGTAATCGAGTCTGAACAGTACTGCGAGTTTTAATATCTTTTGCAGCCATGTCAGATACTGAAAGTTAATTTTTCCAACAAAAATAACAAAATAAACTTACGGGGGTAAAATAAAGCAGAAAAATCGAACTCGAATGTGCAATTAAATCATAAATAAATACGAGATCGGCAGGAGCAACCAAGACTGCGTCTTACTCCATAGATGCTCGATAGCGCCCCCGACTCCATAACTTCTAAGCACTTGTATATAGATATAAATATTGTTTTCTGGAGTTGATGCACGTTTAAGACATGTTTAACAGAACAAAGGAGGGTAATTGTAGTCAAAGTCACAGCCGATACTGCCCCAAAGAAAAGCACTTACATACAATGTATCAATCAGTGCCCTTATTTGAAGTCATTTCAGAGTGTTTGATTTTTTAATAATCATTATTTTATCTTTTGTCTGAATAATCCAGACAATAACATACCCCAACTCCAAGTCCATTGAAGAAAGATACCACAGTTGGAGCAGGTTACTGAGAGATGTCCAGAAACTTCAAAGTATTTTGTTCAGTTTAGTAAAATACAGTTTAGTATTCAATAAAAGCTTAATATCATATATGTCTCAGCTTTCTAGCATCGTTATACATGTATTCACAGCTGATACTGCCCCAAAGAAAAGCACTTGGACACAAATTATCAATAAGTGCTCTTATTTGAAGTGGCTTCAGTCTGTCTCAGTGAAATATAATCAATTTAACTTGAAAGATATGCTTTCTGTAGCTCAAGTCACTTCAAACTACCCCAACAAATAGCACTTACCATAGCAATAAAAACAGGTTAGAGCTATTTTAGGGTTTTAATTGTGACACCAATCTCTATAAATGATGTTGCTCTACATGGAAATAAAAAAAATGTTCATTCAATTGTCTGAATAATCCAAACAATAACATACCCCAACTTGATAGCACTTTCTGTAAAGTCCATTGAAGAAAGATACCACAGTTGGAGCAGGTTACTGAGAGATGTCCAGAAACTTCAAAGTATTTTGTTCAGTTTAGTAAAATACAGTATAGTATTCAATAAAAGCTTAATATCATATATATCCCAACTTTCTAGCATCGTTATACATGTATTCACAGCTGATACTGCCCCAATGAAAAGCACTTGGACACAAATTATCAATAAGTGCTCTTATTTGAAGTGGCTTCAGTCTGTCTCAGTGAAATATAATCAATTTAACTTGAAAGATATGCTTTCTGTAGCTCAAGTCACTTCAAAATACCCCAACAAATAGCACTTACCATAGCACTTCACCTTTCCCTCTAAGCATATGCATAAACATAGCACTTTACCATAGTAAGTGGGAATGGTTGTATTCAAATTGTTTTGAAAGAAGCACATGTCTGGGAGCATTGAAATTCTTATCTACAATTGTATTTGTAAGATGTGTAAATAATATTTGTTAATCAAATAAAGTTTGCATTATTATAACAAAAATGACAGATCCTGACAGGAACCTACTTCTACTACTATAAAATATCTTAAAGTTTGCAAGTCATTTGTTAAGTTTGGATCTAGAGTATAATATTGGTTCTCAGAAAATCTCCAAATGACTCCATAACTTCTAAGCACTTGTATATAGATATAAATATTGTTTTCTGGAGTTGATGCACGTTTAAGACATGTTTAACAGAACAAAGGAGGGTAATTGTAGTCAAAGTCACAGCCGATACTGCCCCAAAGAAAAGCACTTACATACAATGTATCAATCAGTGCCCTTATTTGAAGTCATTTCAGAGTGTTTGATTTTTTAATAATCATTATTTTATCTTTTGTCTGAATAATCCAGACAATAACATACCCCAACTCCAAGTCCATTGAAGAAAGATACCACAGTTGGAGCAGGTTACTGAGAGATGTCCAGAAACTTCAAAGTATTTTGTTCAGTTTAGTAAAATACAGTATAGTATTCAATAAAAGCTTAATATCATATATATATCCCAACTTTCTAGCATCGTTATACATGTATTCACAGCTGATACTGCCCCAAAGAAAAGCACTTGGACACAAATTATCAATAAGTGCTCTTATTTGAAGTGGCTTCAGTCTGTCTCAGTGAAATATAATCAATTTAACTTGAAAGATATGCTTTCTGTAGTTCAAGTCACTTCAAACTACCCCAACAAATAGCACTTACCATAGCAATAAAAACAGGTTAGAGCTATTTTAGGGTTTTAATTGTGACACCAAACTCTATAAATGATGTTGCTCTACATGGAAATAAAAAAAATGTTCATTCAATTGTCTGAATAATCCAAACAATAACATACCCCAACTTGATAGCACTTTCTGTAAAGTCCATTGAAGAAAGATACCACAGTTGGAGCAGGTTACTGAGAGATGTCCAGAAACTTCAAAGTATTTTGTTCAGTTTAGTAAAATACAGTATAGTATTCAATAAAATGCTTAATATCATATATATCCCAACTTTCTAGCATCGTTATACATGTATTCACAGCTGATACTGCCCAATGAAAAGCACTTGGACACAAATTATCAATAAGTGCTCT
>JAFMOC010001453.1:0-18356 GCA_019802505.1 Corydoras sp. C115 | reverse complement strand
GGAGAACTTTTGGGCGTGGCAATACCCCCAGGACAGGGCGCCAATCCATGGGGGCACACACTCACTCACACAGACACTCTCTAAGGGGGCAATTTGGAGAATCGCTTGACCTTTGACCATTTTTTTGGGACTTGGGAGGAAACCGGAAAACCCCGGGGGAAAAAACCCACGCGGACACGGGGAAAAACATGGAAAAACTCCACCCCCAATTGGGATTAAACCGGGATTCCCTAGCGCGAGAGGAGAAATGCAACCAAAGCCCCGTGCCGCCGATTAAGACTTGGACTTAGATTATCCAGGGTCGAGTCTAGAGACGTAAAGGTTCCCCATGCTTAACAAGAACTTCAGGTGGTAGAGCTGGTTTCCTTAACCACAAGCCATATGATTGGTCCGGGCCGTCATCATTGAAAGAAGAAACGGGGGGGTGGTTCCCCATGCCCATCCAGGGGATGAAACGTTCTTGGGCACTGGGCAGATACACCCAGGTCAGGTCAGCGCTACAATTACATCGCTGGCGCACACACTCACTACACAAACACACTCTATATGGAGCAATTTGGAGAACCAATGACTTGATTCATGTTTTTTGGACTGTGGAGGAAACCGCGAGAACCAGGAGGGAAACCCAACGCAGACACGGGGACAACATGGAAACACCACCCAGATTGGGATACGAACCGGAAATCCTAAGTCAGTCAGATTATCCATCCATTCATTATCTCCCGCTTTTATCCTCTATTAGGGTTCCGCAGTGGGGGTTCCCCATGTCCATTCCAGGGTAGATGCGGAAGGCGACGAGAACGTGTTTCAGGCGCTGGGCAGATAGACCCAGTACAGGGCGCCAATCCATCGCTGGGCACTACACTAACTCACACACACACACTCTATATGGGGCCAATTTGGAGAAAAAAAATTATTTTTTTCAATTGATTTGGATCCATGTTTTTTGGACTTTGGAAACTCCTACCCCAGATGGTGGATACGAACCGGGAGGGACGGGACTTCCCTAGCGCTGAGAGGAGAACATGCTAAACCCCTAAGCCACCGTGCCGCCCTCATACCAAAACAAATTTAAATAAAATAATTAATGCTCGTTATTAATAGTAAATAACAAAGTCGTCCCTCATTCTTGATTCGACGGAGATGAAAAGCTTGCTTTGATTTCCTCCTGATTCAGAATCTCAGTGTTTGAAATGCAAACCAAATTGGTCCCATTGCACTTGCTCTTATTAATTAGTGTTCTGTTTGTTTTAACGAGTCGGTATTAATTGGAGTACGGTGAATGTGAATCAAACGTAATATGAATTCAATCAGTTGAGTCGCGGGTTCACGCTGACGAAAGCCCTTCCATAGATTTATAACGAACTGATGGAGAGGCGGCGGCACGCCGGCTTAGTGTTTAGCATGTTCTCCTCTCAGCGCTAGTGATTCCCGGTTCGAATCCCCATCTGGGTGGAGTTTCCATGTTCTCCCCGTGTCCGCGTGGGTTTCCTCCGGGTTCTCTGGTTTCCTCCCACAGTCCAAAAACATGGATCAAGTCAATTAAATTTTCCAAAATGCCCCAAAGATATAGAGTGTGTCTGTGTGAGAGTGAGTTTTGTGTGTCCAGCGATAGAGATTGGCGCCCTGTCCCTGGGTGTATCTGCCCAGCGGCCGAGACGTTATCTCCCTGTGATGGGCATGGGGAACCCCACCGCGGACCCTAATAGAGGATAAAGCGGAAGATAATGAATGAATGAATATATGGTAAGTGGGCCCGGCACGGTGGCTTAGTGGTTTAGCATGTTTCTCCTCTCAGCACTAGGGATTCCAGGTTCGAAATCCCCCCATCTGGGTGGAGTTTCCATGTTCTTCTGACCCGTGTCCGCGTAGGTTTCCTCCGGGTTCTTCTCGGTTTCCTCCCACAGTCACAAAAAACATGGATCAAGTCAATTGAGTTCTCCAAATTGCCCCATATAGAGTGTGTATGTGTGAGTGAGTGTGTGCCCAGCGATGGATTGGCGCCCCCCTGTCCTGGGTGTATCTGCCAGGCCCAAAAACCAAAAACGTTCTCCCCGGATGGGCCATGGGGAACCCCCCCCCCCCCCCCCCCCCCCCCCCCCCCCGCAACCCTAATAGAGGATAAAGTGGAAGATAATGAATGAATGATGGAGAGGCTGAACTTTCTGGAGTTTCTGGCCTGCAGCGACTGTTGCCATGTGAAGGCAGTTGCCATGGAAACGACTCTGTTTACTTACCTCTAGATGGAGCTGCGCCACTAGCAATATGTTTCTCAAGGACCTGGCACCGAGATGCCTTTGAGTGCGCCTCAGTATTGCAGGAAACAAGATGGATTTTAGGATTACAGTTAATATATGTGCAAATTCACACACCACCGGTACCATGGGAAGAGACGGTTTATGGATTTATTGGTTTGTTTTTATTGAATCGTGTTTAAATGCTTATCGGCTGTGAGAGATGTATCTTGAGTCACCTGAAACCCATAACACAGTTCAGTAAAGCAGACTCCTTGTACTGCCATTTAAAAAGATTTCACTATATATGTTTACATTTTACCTTTTACATTATGGTGTAAGGAGGGTGGGGGCGGCACGGTGGCTTTAGTAGGGTTTATAATGTTCTCCTCTCAGCGCTAGGGATTCCCCCCCCCCCCATGGTTCGAATCCCAATCTGGGAGAAGTTTCCATGTTCTCCCTCGTGTCCGAGTGGGTTTTCCTCCGGGTTCTCCGGTTTTCCTCCAACAGTCCAAAAAACATGGATTCGAGTTCAAATTGATGTTCTCCAAATTGCCCATATAGAGTGTGTGTGTGTGAGTGAGTGTGTGCCCTGCGCTAGAGGATTGGCCGCCCACATGTCCTGGGTGTATCTAGCCCAGAGCGCCGAAACGTTCTCCCCTGGATGGGGCATGGGGAAACCCTCCCCACGCTTCCTAATAGAGGTAAAGATAATGGCATGGATGGAAGGTCAATTGAAAATTCTCCAAATTGCCCCATATAAGAGTGTGTCTGGGTGAGTGTGTGTCCAGCGATGAATTGTCGGCCCCTGTTTGTTTCCTGGGTGTATCTGCCCCAGCGAGACCAGAAATGTTCTCCTCTAGGATAGGGCATGGGGAACCCCACCGCGACCCTAATATTAGGATAAAGCGGAAGAGAGAATGGATGGATGAATGGGTTTACATTTACATTTTACATTTTGTGTAAAGGGGGATGGCCAGGTTGGGCAATAGTGGTGTTAGCAGGTTCTTCCTTCTTCAGCGATAGGGATTCCCGGTTCGAATCCCCAGCTGGGTGGAGTTTTTCATGTTCTCTCCGTGTCCTCTTTCCGCGTTGGTTTCCTCCGGGTTCTCCAGTTTCCTCCAACCAGTCTAAAAACTAGGGATCGAAGTCCCCCCCCCCCCCCCCCCAATTGAGTTCTCAAAAATTGCACCCTATTATAGAGTTTGTGCTCTGTTGTGAGTGAGTGTGTCGCCAGAGAATAAGATTGGAGTCCTGTCGTTCTCCCCTGGCTGGTTTTATGGGGAACCCCCACCCCACCGCGACCCTAATAGAGGATAAAGAGGAAGATAATGGATGGATGGATTTTGTGTATATAATATTATTATATTCTAGGCATGACCAGCTATACTAATTCATGTTACTCATGTCTGAAATGTGAATTGAAGAGAAAATATAGACATTAAAACCAAATAATCGGATTTAATAATACTGCAGTTCAGCTGGCGCATTTGGAACTACAGATTTCTTGTTCTCTTAATTTTAACCGCTTAATCTTCTGTTGGGGTTGCTGGAGGTTCCCTCATGCCTATTCAGGCAGTGAGCAGATACATTCAGAACAGGGCACTAATCCATCGCTGGCACAGACAGCATCTCCCGTTTTAAACGGATCTATTTTGCCTACAGTACTTACACACAGAGGAATGTGTCCTCCACCTTTAACCCAGTGGAACACACACACACACAAACACACACACACACACACACACACACACATTGAGTGAAGTGGGAACACGTGTCCGGAGCAGTGGGCAGCCCTGTGTACGACACCTGGGGAGCATTTGGGGTTAGGTGCCGTGCTGAAGGGCACTTCGGTCATAGTTCTTGGTGGGACCAGGGACCGAATGGGGACCTTCATGTCACAAGGCTGGTTCCTTAATCACAAGCCTATGACTGTCCTGAATAACAGATAAAGGCCTGGTTTTTGTTGTTTTGTTACTTTGTCATTGATCAGTTGATCAGTAACTGTCCTTAAAATCGCTGAGAACATGACCGAGTGGCAGCAGACACCATGCCACAAACAGACTTTAAATCTGGGATCAGTAAACCATTTTAAATGACAAAGTAATGAGTATGACACAAAGAGTTCACCAACAGGAACTTTATTAGATGGTGTACTCCATCCATCCATTATCTCCCGTTTTATCCTCTATTAGGGTCGCGGTGGGGTTCCCCATGCCCATCCAGGGGAGAACGTTTCGGGCGCTGGGCAGATACACCCAGGAACCATGGGCGCCAATCCATTTGCTGGGCACACACTCACTCACACTCACACTCGAAATGTGGGCAATTTGGGAGAACTCATGTTGACCTTGATCCATGGTTTTGGACTGGGGGAGGAAACCGGAGAACCCGGAGGAAACCCACGCGGACACGGGGAGAACATGGACACTCCACCCAGATGGGGATTCGAACCGGGAATCCCTAGCTCTGAGAGGAGAACATGCTAAACACTAAGCCACCCATTAGTAAAGGATAAAGGTAATGGATGGATGGATGGATGTACACGAAAGCCATGAATTCTAAACTTGCTTTGATGTTTAGCATGTTCTCCTCTCAGCACTAGGGATTCGCGCTCCTGTCCAATCAGCGCTTTCGGCAGCTCACGTGACTGCCGTGCAGCCATTTTGTTCGGCGCTTGCTACGCTTACCGTTCGCAAACCGGCGGGGCGCGTCTATAACCAAATGATTCCCACTACGTAGTCCACTTGTTGGGCCGCCCTTATTTCCCCTTAAACTTGCTGTCTGTGGTCTTTAAGGCGGATATAAATATAAATATAAATATAAATATAAGGATAAATATAAGTATAAATCTTGGAGTTACGACGTCATCAGCCTGCTTAGTATTCTTTTACACTTGGCGCCTAAGGGCATAAGGAGTGCATAGGGGGTAGGGTAGACGGTGCCGTTTGGGACGGTGAACGGAGCCGCTCTAGCTCAGTGTCGGAACGCCGAGCGCCGCGGCTGAAGGTTCTGCTGAAGGCTGGGCTCCGCGCTCATTCGGAGGGCAGGGATAACATGCCGGTTCCCCCGGCGGCGGCTCCCCGGCTGGATTAGTGGACTGCGCCCCGCGATCGGCCCTTTAAAACGCCGCCCGAGATCGTCGCGATCACGCCGACTTTTCGAACTTGGCTCATATTTCCGCCGTAGTTTCGCTTCGGGATCGGAAAGCCGATTAAATCGCACGACCTCTTCCCCCCCAAACAAAAAAAAAAACCACGCCGCGTTCCGCCGATAAGTTCCCCGAAAAGGGACTCCCACGGTCCGGTGCATCTCGCGGGGCGAGCGGGGCTTCGTTTCCCGTCCTGGTCGGCTGAGTCGGTCGGCGCATTCCTTCGGTCGGAAGCCCGCGGCGGTTCGCGTTCACTTCGGGGGATTTAATAAGTCGTTAAATCGGCGGGATTTCTGTCCCACGTCGAGACGAACCCACGGCTTGTTTCGCGCTCGATGTCCTGTCCCTGTCCCTGTCCCTGTCCCCCCGTCTGATCTGGGTGGACGCATATCCCGCGATGTCATTGTGCAATCGTCCTGTCTGCTCAGATTTCAGCTTTAGAACCTGCGCTCGGGTGGAACGCTGCTCCGGGTCGGTTAGCTAACAGCAGATCAGCCGGTGTCCTCCTGTCCTCCTGTCCTCCTGTCCTGCACTGTGTGCTGTCCTTTTATTACATACATAGATAGATAGATAGATAGATAGATAGATAGATAGAGCTCTCCCTCTCTCTCGCTTTCTTTTCTTTTTTAAAGAATTTGCGGAATCGGGATTAAGTTTGTGATTCCTCCGCTTTCCTCGGAAGCCTCGGGTCGAAGCTCGGCGGCTCTGCGGCTCGTGGTTGTTGTGCGGCGGCAGCTGACGGACGGGAGCTCGGCTCGTAAGCTCGGATTAAGCGCTCGGTGAACGCGGCAGACATGTCCGGACAGTCGATCACGGATCGCATCGCGGCGGCGCAGCACAGCGTGACCGGGTCAGCCATCAGCAAAGCGGTGTGTAAAGCCACCACGCATGAGGTACAGATACACACTCACACATACATTCACACACCAAAATACAGATACACACAAACATACACACACTCGCGTACACATTCACACATACATTCACACAAAAATACAGATACATACAGACACACACACATGCTCACACACTCACATACACACACACACACTCACACATTCATTCACACACAAACATACACACACTCACAAGCACAGATTCACAAACTCACCCACACATATATATTCACACACACTCACAAGCACAGACACACACATATTCGCACACACACACACAGTCACAGCACCAATCTAACCCCCCCACTCAAAGTCCAGTCTATCCCACAGACTGATCCACAGGGACCCACACCATCAGACCTGTGTGTGCTTGTCCGACATCCCATCATACAAACTCCCTTCCAAATATTCTGAAGAAAGTGTTTTTATTTGCCCCATCTGTGAATGTGCACAGGGTTATGGTGGGAATTTTGGGATGATTAATTAAAGACTGAAGAGTGCTCTGGTTGATGATTTTCATGATGAAGGAGGTAGCGCTGTGTTTGGGGTGATGGGCTAACAATCTGAAAGTTGGGGGTTTAAGACCCAAGTCTACCAAAGCTGTCACTTTGGGCCCTTGAGCGCGGCTCTTAACGCTCATCGCTCCCGGGGTGCTGCATTACGGCTGTTCTTACCCCAGCCAGTAAGTTGGGGTACTTGTATGTAGCTTTGGATGAAGGCATTTGCTAAATGCGATATGTTTGATAGAATGTGTTTTTAGCTAATCCCTAATTCTTAAACACTGATCTCAATGTCTTAAATCTTCAAAGCGAGTCATAAACGCTGACTCTAACCCCAGTTGCTGTGACCTCGAGATAAGAGCTGCACTGTTGATCTATTGTCTCGCCCAACGCTTTCGGTTTGAACCATTGACCGGAGCATTGTCTTGGAACACATACTTCTATAGAAAGTTTCTTCCCCGGGTGTAAAGGTTCTGAAAATGGACCGTTGTGGGTCCACTGGTGTTGTGTTTTGGTGAAGCGTCAATTGAACGTCCTCTAGAGCTCCCGAACGTTCTCCCACCATCTCGATACACATGAGAACATAAACTCCACTGGAAATAATTATAAACTCTGGATTTTACGTTATCAGCAGCTTCATATGGAACCCAACCAAATGAAGAAATCGATTTGTAGTGCTTGAGCAGAACCGGGGTTGAAAGTCTAGCACACTACCTCAGAGAACCTGAATTTGACCCTCTCCTCAGTTTTGACATTGTGTTCTTGGTTATAGGAGCAGTGTGTAAAATAATTCATCAGAGACTGGCTGTGTCTAAAACCGCATGCTGCTTACTGTATAGTGTGCAAAAGCTGTGAGCAAGGACATGAGGGAGTGGTAGCTCAGTGGTTGGGGCATTGGGGTATCAATCTGAAAGTTGGGGGTTCAAATCCCAGGTCCACTGCAGTTACCAATGTGGGTTCTTGAGCAAGACCCTTAACCCTCATTGCTGCAGGGATGCTGTGATTAACCCTGTGCTCACTTTGTAAGTCGCTTTGGATAAAAGCGTCCAATAAATGACCAAATGTAAAATAAAAATGACCAAATTTAACATGAGGGCGGGCTAGCTCAGTGGTTCGGGCGTTGGGCTAGCAATCTGAAGGTTGGGGGTTCAAATCCCAGGTCCACTGAAGTTACCAATGTGGGTTCTTGAGCAAGGACCTTAACCCTCATTGCTGCAGGGATGTTGTGATTAACCCTGTGTTCACCTTGTAAGTTGCTTTGGATAAAAGCGTCCAATAAATGAAATTAATGGAAATGGAACATCTAGTATATCTCCTGGTCTATATCGTTAGGGGAACGTTCTCAAACGTTCTCGTGCTATCCCATGATTCAACTAGTATAGGATTAAGTATAGGACGATGATGGATGGAGGGCTGACCGCTTACCACAAACGATGTAATGTGATGGACACAGGCAGCACGGTGGCTTAGTGGTTAGCACGTTCTCCTCTCAGCTCTTGGGATTCCCGGTTCGAATCCCCATCTGGGTGGAGTTTCCATGTTCTCCCTGTGTCCGCGTGGGTTTCCTCCGGGTTCTCCGGTTTCCTCCCACAGTCCAAAAACATGGATCAAGTCAATTGAGTTCTCCAAATTGCCCCATATAGAATGTGTCTGTGTGAGTGGGTGTGTGCCCAGTGATGGATTGGCGCCCTGTCCTGGTTGTGTCTGCCCAGCTCCCGAGACGTTCTCCCCTGGATGGGCATGGGGAACCCCCCCCCCCCCCCCGACCCCAATAGAGGACAAAGCGGGAGATAATGAATGGATGGATGATGGACACATAATATCTGAGGTTGCATGGATACTACATGCATACAAAGCCTTCAACTTATAGTTCTACTGGGATCAACGTTGGTACCTACAG
The DNA here is from genome assembly GCA_019802505.1 of Corydoras sp. C115. NCBI lineage: Eukaryota > Metazoa > Chordata > Actinopteri > Siluriformes > Callichthyidae > Corydoras > Corydoras sp. C115. The sequence continues at coordinate 9,675 of JAFMOC010001453.1, read as the reverse complement.
TGTGGTAGGTGATTGGAGACGTCCTTGGTGTCTCATACTGATCCTGGGTATCTATGTGGGTGTGTTTGTTTCCCTGCTTTACGTTTCTCTTTGTTTACTAATAAGAAGTTTCTGGTGTGGAAACCAGTGTATCCACTGTGTAATCTTGGAGGCGGGATGAACATGGTTGTCACATCAGTGAGTCATTAATCCCTGCAAAACCACTTCCTCCGGCTAAAGGGCGACGTAGCGTTCCGTCGTCGTGTCGATGGTTTCGTGGTAACCAGTCATGGGAGTTGAATGAGGCGTGTCCTGGACCTGTTAGCCATATTGTCTTGCGTGTTGATTACAATGCCATCGTTGCTGTTCTGTAGGACAGGAATGTCCGGCAGTGTGTGCTACGTGTCTCGTTGGTTACTTTGCGTGGACGCATTGTTTAACTGTCTTTGAGATTAAGGTCGATCAATTATTTATTTATTTATTTATTTTGAATATACATGTTGTTAATGCGGCGGCATGGTGGCTTAGTGTTTACCATGTTCTCCTCTCAGCGCTAGGGATTCCCGGTTCGAATCCCCATCTGCGGGGAGTGTCCATGTTCTCCCCGTGTCCTCGTGGGTTTCCTCCGGGTTCTCCGCTTTCCTCCCACAGTCCAAAAACATGGAACAAGTCAATTGAGTTCTCCAAATTGCCCCATGTAGAGTGTGTTTGTGTGAGTGAGTGCGTGCCCAGCGATAGATTGGCATCCTGTCCGGGGTGTATCTGCCCAGCACCCGAAACGTTCTTCCCTGGATGGGCATGGGGAACCCCCACCACGACCCTAATAGAGGATAAAGCGGAAGATAATGGATGAATGAATGTATGTTGGTAATGCTTATCACGTCTCAACGCTAGGGATTCCCGATTTGAATCCCCATCTGGGTGAAGTTTCCATGTTCTCCCCGTGTCCGCATGGGTTTCCTCCGGGTTCTCCGGTTTCCTCCCACAGTCCAAAACCATGGATCAAATCAATTGAATTCTCCAAATTGCCCCATATAGAGTGTGTCTGTGTGAGTGTGTGCCCTGTGATAGATTGGCGTCCTGTCCTGGGTGTATCTGCCCAGCACCCAAAACGTTCTCCCCTGGATGGGCATGGGGAACCCCACCGCGACCCTAATAGAGGATAAAGTGGAAGATAATGAATGAATGAATGTCGTTAATGCTTATCACGTCTCAACGCTAGGGATTCCCGATTTGAATCCCCATCTGGGTGGACTTTCCATGTTGTCCGCGTGGGTTTCCTCCGGGTTCTCCGGTTTCCTTCCACAGTCCAAAAACATGGATCAAATCAATTGAGTTCTCCAAATTGCCCCATATAGAGTGTGTCTGTGTGAGTGAGTGTGTGCCCTGTGATAGATTGGCACCCTGTCCTGGGTGTATCTGCCCAGCGCCCGAAACGTTCTCCCCTGGATGGGCATGGGGAACCCCCTGTGATCCTAATACCTAATAGAGGATAAAGCGGGAGATAATGGATGGATGGATGTTGCTAATGCAGCATTAATGTTGGTGTAATAAAGAACTACATGGAGGGTTTTTGTGTTAAAAATAGAATCTCTGTGCAAAGATGGACTGGAAACTGAAAATGGGTTTTGGACGGGTCTCCTAGTCCCAATGTCTGCGTGCACCCCCGTCTGCCGTCTACTTTTTGCTAATGTATTAAACAGTTTTTGGGGTTATTTTCTATTCGAAAACCGAAACAAGTATTATTCAGCCTGTTCAATAAACGCCATGATGAGAAAAGTAGCAAAATGAATGAAGATCTAAGATCACTGCCTCCCATCGAAGTTTATAAGTCAAGTTTCTAGAAGTTATAATGGAGTTCCCAAGGTCCCTGACTGAATTACTGTGAAAAATGACTATTAGTTCTGTCCACTCATCAGAATGTCAGACTTTGCTTCTCTCTCGCCCCGAGTTCGTACTTTCCTGTTTGACAAAACGGCGCTGAGATTTTCACCGAGTCAACAAACAGATGTTGCACCTTGACCTCTCTCACACAGATCACAGAGGAGTTTCGGGGCTGAAATCAGCTCTTTTTGTGTACCCTGAATCAGCTTTCTCTACAAATCCTAATCTGAACTGTTGCTGTAAGTCAGCACACTGTTCTTAGATCAGTGCTGAACATCTGAACCTGTGATTCCACATTAAAGCACATGCACCAGTTTATACACCAGTTCGTGCACCATATATATATATATATATATATTCATTCATTCATTCATTATCTTCTGCTTTATCCTCTATTAGGGTCGCGGTGGGGTTCTCCATGCCCATCCAGGGGAGAACATTTCAGGCGCCGGGCAGATACACCCAGGACAGGCCGCCAATCTATCACTGGGCACACACTCACTCACACAAACACACTCTATATGGGGCAATTTGGAGAATTCAATTGATTTGATCCATGTTTTTGGACTGTGGGAGGAAACCGGAGAACCCGGAGGAAACCCACGCGGACACGGGGAGAACATGGAAACTCCACCCAGTTGGGGATTCGAACCGGGAATCCCTAGTGCTGAGAGGAGAACGTGCTAAACTAAGCCACACACATACACACAACCCAGGGGCTTAGTGGTTGGCATGTTCGCCTCTCAGCACTAGGGATTCCCGGTTCGAATCCCCATCTGGGTGAAGTTTCCATGTTCTCCCCGTGTCCGTATGGGTGTCCTCCGGGTTCTCCGGTTTCCTCCCACAGTCCAAAAACATGGATCAAGTCAATTGAGTTCTCCAAATTGCCCCATATAGAGTGTATCTGTGTGAGTGAGTGTGTGTGCCCAGTGATAGATTGGCGCCCTGTCCTGGGTCTATCTGCCCAGCGCCCGAAACGTTCTCCCCTGGATGGGCATGGGGAACCCCACCACGACCCTAATAGAGGATAAAGCGGAAGATGGATGGATGGACATACAGTATCAGTCAATCAGTTTGGACACGCCCCCTTCTTGCTCCATTCTCTATTTCTTCCACTTATCATATAGATGGACTTTGTAGTTTTATAATTACAGACTGTAGTCCATCTGTGTTCTTGTGTTTGTTAGCCCCCTGTTGGTTCTCTGTTGGTCAGGAGAATCACAGAACAGGTATCATTTGGGTGGTGGATTGTTTATTGTCGTTCTGCAGTGACACTGATGTGGTGAGGGGGGTTTAGTGCAGCAGTGCTGCTGGAGTTTCATTTAAACACCTCAGTGACACTGCTGGGATAGGAATAATGCACCAACCATCTACTCCCTGCTCTGTGGTGCTACTATTGGGGTCCTGACCATTAGAACAGAGTAAAGGGGACGTACACAGTATGTACTGTAGAACCCAATCTGAATGACCTGAGTGACCGGGATTAATGACGTCTGAACATCTGGATTACAGTCTGTAACTGAAACTGGAGCGTGCACATGAAAGTGGAAGTGATGAAATGGAGCGCAGGCGCTGACGCTAATAAAGAGGCTTGTGGAACGTATAGTTCAGCGTTCTGTACGTCGTACGTTTCTCCCAGGCAACCAATCATTTCATCTGAATGAATTCCATCATGTCCTCCCACGGGCTTTCGCACAGAATCTCAGGCTGCGTTCCATTTACTGATTCCGTTGTCCCGTGTCTTAAGCTGCTCGCGTGGGGAAAGCGTGTGCGTCTGACGGCTTTCGGCGAGCGCGTGGATGACGTCGCTGGTGGTTAGAGAAATGGCGAAAGCCTGGACGCCGAACGCGCTCCTTAAATGACAGATACGGGCTTTTTTTCATTCCGTCCTCTCGGCTTCGTTGAGGAATGCGGGGTTGCTGTTTTTCTTGTCCGTGAATTTCCCCATTATGGGACAAATAAAGGTTTATCCCATCTTAACCTTTTTACATTTACATTTACATTTAGTCATTTAGCAGACGCTTTTATCCAAAGCGACTTACAAATGAGAACACCACAAGTCAGGAGCCATGGAGAAAACCAACTATACTGTAAATTCATCAAACCTGATTGTTATTCGAAGCTGCGCCCCCCCCCCTTTTTTTTTATTTTTTTTTTTATAACAGGTATTTGTTAAAGAGATGCGTCTTAAGTAGTTTCTTAAAACTGTTTAGTGATTCTGCCTTACGGACAGAGTTGGGAAGATCGTTCCACCATTTTGCAGTGGTGAACGCCACAGAGTGAGAATCAGCTCCTCGGTGAGGTGGAATCGCCAGGCGACAATCATCACTGGAGCGAAGTGAACGAGTCGGAGTGTATTTTGAAAAGATAGAGTGAAGGTAAGAGGGGGAAGATCCAGAAATGGTTCTGTATGCCAGAGTCAGTGACTTGTACTGAATGCAGCAGCTACAGGAAGCCAATGGAGGGAAGTGAGTGATGGAGTGACATGAGTTCTCTTGGGCTGGTTGAACACGAGTCGGGCTGCAGAGTTTTGACCTTTGACCATTAACCTTTAATGCGTCTTCAACTTGTGAACGAATGCCTTGAATACAGTGTGATGATGCTCCCATGGTGATTTCTGAGGTCATACTCTGACGTCACAGTTTAGAATAGTCGGTCAGTCCACGTCCAGCCCATAAATCTCCCTTTCAGGATGGGTTTACCAAACGCGGGGCGTGTAATGGTCTGTGAGGACCGTTAGCTGAACCTCAGACTTTAGCCTTCTTTATAATACGGGTACTTCCGGTCCTTAAATCTGATTGGCTGAGCAGTTCTTCCAGCTGTGACGTTATTGACAATAATGCCCACCCTTCACCGCTTCACATTTGTATCAATGTGTCAAAATATTGGAAGGAAGGGGGGGGCAGCACGGAGGCTTAGTGGTTGGCATGTTCTCCTCTCAGCACTATGGATTCATGGTTCGAATCCCAATCTCTGTGGAGTTTCCATGTTCTCCCCGTGTCTGCGTGGGTTTCCTCCTGGTTCTCCGGTTTCCTCCCACAGTGCAAAAACATGGATCAAGGTCAGTTGAATTCTCCAAATTGCCCCATATAAAGTGAGTGTGTGTGAGTGAGCGTGTGCTCAGCAATAGATTGGTGTCCTGTCCTGGGTGTATCTGCCCAGCGCCCGAAACGTTCTCCCCCCCCACCCCCCCGCGACCCTAATAGAGGATAAAGCGGAAGATAATGGAAGTAAGGGTAATTATGTCTGTAACCCTCCAGCGAAGTGCTCCGAACCAAACTGTTCCACCAGCAAAGGAACGTGGTAGAACATTATTTTACATCCATCCATCCACTCAATCCTACTCTAAAGTCACGGAGGGGTTCCCCATGCCCATTCCAGGGGAGAACATTTCGAGCACTGGGGAGTTACACCCAGTACAGGGTGCCAATTTTTCGCTGGGCCATTTTCACTCAGACACACTATATGGGGCAATTTTATCTTGAATCCATGTTTTCGGACAGTGGGTGCAAACTCCACCCAGATTGGGATTCGAACCTGGAACCATGGCATTATTTTAAATCATGTTCTCTTAATGGAAAGATTAATTAAACCGCATGCCATTTCCCCATGAGCACTAAGCCGGTATCCCGTTACTTAGCAATCAATGTTCACTTTAAAAACCGGATTAGATCAGCTCCCCGTGTCCGCGTGAGTTTCCTCCGGGTTCTCCGGTTTCCTCCCACAGTCCAAAAACATGGATCAATGTCAAATGAATTCTTCAAATTGCCCCATATAACGTTTGTCTGTGTGAGTGAGTGAACTAGATTGGTGCCCTGTCCTGGGTGTATCTGCCCAGCGCCCGAAACGTTCTCCCCTGGATGGGCCCCCCGTGACCCTAGTGGAGGATAAAGCAGAAGATGATGGATGGACGGAGGGTCCGGCCCCCAAAACGGTAGACCTGAAGTAGAAAACCAGCAGAAACCTGGAGTCTTTGTTGTTTACTATTTTAAAATCAGGATTTAGCGTAAAATGGCAAACTTGCACTGAGCTGAGCCGGCGTCGCTCTATCTGCTGAAGAAACGGAACGGGAGTCGGCGTGGCTGCGTCTGATCGCACGGGACGATTAGACCGGTTTTATCTCACGAGCCTATCATCTCAGAATTTATGGCCCGAAGTGGCGCTTGTACAATTGTAGATAAATGCACACAATTATAGAGACCAGGAATAAATGGAGCGGCCGAGAGATGATTGCTTAGGCTCGTGGTGGGGGGTGTGGGGGGGGATATTGGCGCTTACACACACAAAAAAAAAAAAAATCAAAAAAGCTTTAAGCAGCATGAAATGAAATCGGTGATTCGGTGAGAAATGAAATATGGATCGTTCATTTACATTACAGGACGAAAAGCAGATTCCAAATACGACCGGCCGCGCTTTCAAAATGAGGTTAAGAACCCGTCTGAAGAACCCGCTTACCTCTGGGCTTTAAACTAAAACCTTTAAATGAATGAAGCCACCGTGGTTTGCACCTCCATCCCTAACGACGGCAGCAGCAGCAGCAGCAGCAGGTAGCTGTTTTGAAATTCAAATGAGAAGCAAATGCAGAAGTTTAAACATTTGTCTCCAAACTATAGAGTAAGGCCTCAGTATAGAGCAGCGGAGACATCAAAGACATCATTAAAGAGTTCTAGAGGTTTAAGATTAGAGGGATCCAGGTTCATCAGCTTGTTGAGGAGGAGGGGGAGGGGGAGGAGGGGGAGGAGGAGGGGGAGATGGGGTGCTTGATCAGGAGGGCTGTGGGTTAGTGAGTTTGGGAGGAGTGATGGAGAAAAGAGAACCGGGATGAAGCTGCAACAGAATAAGGAATTAGATTGAGGTTGAGAACCGAACTGATTGGATGAAGTGTGTGTCTTTATAGTGTGTACTTAAGTGTGAGTTTGTGTGTGTATGTGTGTTTATGCATATATATATATATATATATATATATATATATATATATATATATATATATATATATATATATATATATATATATATATATATATATATATATATTTGTGTGTGTATGTGTGTGTATATGTATGTATGTATGTATGTGTGTGTGTGTGTATGTATGTATGTATATATATATATATATATTTGTGTGTGTGTGTGTGTGTGTGTGTATATATATATATTTTTTTTTGTTTGTTTTTTGTGTGTGTGTGTGTGTGTGTAATATATATATAGTGTGTATTTGTGTGTGTGTGTATTTATGTGTGTGTATGTGTATTTGTGTGTGTGTGTATTTATGTGTGTGTGTGTATTTATGTGTGTGTGTATTTCTGTGTGTGTGTGTATTTCTGTGTGTGTGTGTATTTCTGTGTGTGTGTGTATTTCTGTGTGTGTGTATTTCTGTGTGTGTGTGTGTTTCTGTGTGTGTGTTTGTGTTTATGTGTGTGTGTGTATTTATGTGTGTGTGTATTTGTGTGTGTGTGTATTTATGTGTGTGTGTGTGTGTGTATTTGTGTGTGTGTATTTGTGTGTGTGTGTTTGTGTTTGTGTGTGTGTGTATTTATGTGTGTGTGTATTTGTGTGTGTGTGTATTTCTGTGTGTGTGTATTTGTGTGTGTGTATTTGTGTGTGTGTGTATTTGTATTTATGTGCGCGTGTGTGTATTTGTGTGTATGTGTGTGTGTGTGTGTGTGTGTGTGTGTGTGTGTGTTTGTATATTTGTGTGTGTGTGTGTGTATTTAATTGTGTGTGTGTATTTAATTGTGTGTGTGTATTTAATTGTGTGTGTGTGTGTGTGTATGTATTTAATTGTGTGTGTGTGTGCGCGCGCGTGTCTATAGTGACACCTCAGTGACACACTATAGTGAAACAGGAAGGTAATGCAGAAGGGAAAATGATGAGAAGCTCTTTCTTTTCTCGTCGATGTTCCGCTTCAGCTCAGCGCAGCCGTGTGTTCGGCTCGTCACCGCTTCATTCGCTTACTTTCCCAACACAACCCTCCTGTTTATCCGGCCTGATGGCAGGACATCAACCTTCAAATCCATCCACCTAACAGTAGACCTGACGCCGGTCAGAGGGGCAGGAGAGGGGGAGCGGGTGAAGCGGGAGTGGAGGAGAACATCCTGGAATCCAGAAGTGAGTCTGAGGAATGAGGGCAGTTATTCAGCGGTCGGGGAAAGTGGGATCCTCTCGATCGTAATGACAAGATAAGCGTCCAGAGGCAGTAATGTGGAGTGCATTGGGTGCAGGAACGCGGGTGATGGAGATACGGTAATAGGATTGGGGAATGCATGTGGTAAGAAGCAGAAAGGCTGCGGCGTTGCGCTCACGCTGCAGGAATGGCCCCGTCATCACGTTCACACTGATTTTCACATTGACCTACTTTAAATCTGAGTAACCGCGAAGCTGATCTGAGATCAGAGAGTGCGGCTCTGTTCTAGGGAAACCCATATTCACACAGATGTGAAGCAGAGAACGGAAGGGGAGGAGGACCGAGGAACAAACGCTCAGGAGGAGGAACGCTGCTATTTTAAGCCGTCTGTAGTTCCATGGGTTTTATCGAGACACTCGACTCGGGCTCTGCTTCAGAGCGGCTGGTTTAATGCCGTGTGTTTTCAAAGCTGTTTTTTTTTATATGTAGCTGCTTAGTCACTGCACCCATTAAACCCAAACCTTATTTTTGGACTCGAACCTTCAGATTGAAATTATTTTTCTTTTTTTTTTTATAACCATTTTCCTCGGTCCTGGACAGATCAGCATAATTTATGTGTTTCATCTGCAGACACAAACAGATGGACAGTCTCCTGAGCGCCTAGGTCTTCAGAACCAGGACATGGACCACTTGGGTCCATATATACTGTAGTTTCATTTCTCCACCTCAGTGACACTGCTGGGATAGGAATAATGCACCAAGTAAATGGTGCTACTATTGGGGTCCTGACCATTAGAACAGAGTAAAGGGGACGTACACAGTATGTACTGTAGGACACAGATGGACTACAGTCTCCTGAGCGCTTTAGATCAGAGGACTTTAATGTCCGGGCCACAGACAAGAACCAGGACATGGACCACTTGGGTCCATATATGCTGTAGTTTCATTTCTCCACCTCAGTGACACTGCTGGGATAGGAATAATGCACCAAGTAAATACCTTGCTCTGTGGTGCTACTATTGGGGTTCTGACCGAGTAAAGGAGATGTAGTTCCATGGTTTTTATCGAGACACTCAACTCGGGCTCTGCTTCAGAGCGGCTGTTTTTTTTTTTTTATATATGTAGCTGCTTAGTCACTGCACCCATTAAAAACCCAAACCTTATTTTTGGACTCGAACCTTCAGATTGTCGGGACGGGAAATTATTTTTCCTTTTTTTTCTAAAAGCCAGTTTGTTCGGTCCTGGACAGATCAGCATAATTTATGTGTTTCATCTGCAGACACAAACAGATGGACTACAGTCTCCTGAGCGCCTAGGTCTTCAGAACCAGGACATGGACCACTTGGGTCCATATATGCCCTGCTCTGTGGTGGTACTATTGGGGTTCTGACCATTAGAACAGAGTAAAGGGGACGTACACAGTATGTACTGTAGAACACAAACAGATGGACTACAGTCTCCTGAGCGCTTTAGATCAGAGGTCTTTAATGTCCGGGCCACAGACAAGAACCAGGACATGGACCAGTTGGGTCCATATATGCTGTAGTTTCATTTCTCCACCTCAGTGACACTGCTGGGATAGGAATAATGCACCAAGTAAATAACCCCTGCTCTGTGGTGCTACTATTGGGGTTCTGACCATTAGAACAGAGTAAAGGGGACGTAGTTCCATGGGTTTTATCGAGACA
>JAFMOC010001451.1:0-18476 GCA_019802505.1 Corydoras sp. C115 | reverse complement strand
GAATTGATTCGTCAGTTTTTCCCTATACGATGATAGTCAATCAGTTCAAATTTCCCCACAAGGGGCTAAAAGGGGTTTTTTAAAAAATATTTTTTTTTATATTTTACTTTTTTTTCTAACAAAAAAAATTTTTTTTTTGGTTTTTTTTTTTTTTTTCCCAGAAATTGGATGATTTTTTTTGAAAAAAGGCTAAAAATGAAAAAAAAAACATTTCATGAAAACAAATGCTTAGCAGCAGCGGGCACCCCCAGTGGTCAAAAGGGTACTTCGACTATGATTTTCATGTCGACTACGTTCTCCAAACGAATCGTGAACAGCGAATTTGCAGCCACCCTAATTATAAAAAAACGTGTGTGTGTGTGTGGTGTGTGGTTTTTGGGGGTTTCTTATTCATCCTTACTCTTGACCTCCCCACGTTCTCTCGCTGGCTGTGCTCCCTTTACCCGCCCTCGTTCCCCCCCTCCCCATTCCTGGGGTCGTTTTCCCGTCCATCGCCTCGTGACTCTTGTCGATGTGCCCAAGAGACGTGACCACGCTGGCGAGCGTCCCCAGGTCACCCTGAGACGCATCACTCTGTCAATCATTCATCAACCCATAAAGAACCAACCGTCAGGGTAGTATGACCTCACAACTGCACCAGAGACAGTCCACTGAGTCCTCCACTCTGTATGAATCAAGTTAAAGCGTGCTGACCACTAAGCCAACTAAGACCATATCAAGAACATTTACATTTTATATTGAAAAATAAGCATGTGCAAAAGAAAGTAGAATGAATTTAAATTACCATGAAATTAAATGACAATGATAAAACAATATCAGCTCAGCGATAGATTGCCCCCTTGTCCTGGGTGTATCAGCCCAGTGCCCGAAACGTTCTCCCCTGGATGGGCATGGGGAACCCCCCCGCGACCCTGATATAGCATAAAGATAATGGATGGATGGAAAATAATATCAGTAATAATTAAGTTAAAAGCTAATTTAATAGAGAGGGAGGTGGTGTTGCATAATCCGTGGGGTAGCCATGGAGTTCCAGAGCCGTGGGGCAGAGCTGCGGGGCAAAGCTCTGCTCCCCATGATGGTGAGGCGAGCAGAGGGTACTGACAGTTGGAGGGAGGAGGCAGACCTTAGAGATTGGGAGGGGGTGGAGATGTTCAGGAGGTCAGTTGGGTATGTAGGGGCGAGATTGTGGATTGCTCTGAAAGTGTGTAGAATTTTGTAGGTGATGTGTGATTTGACCGGTAGCCAGTGAAGCAGCTGTAGGACCGGAGTGACCCGAGCAGAGGATGAGGTCTGTGAGATTACACGGGCGGCCGAGTTCTGAACCATCTGTAGTTTACGGAGGGATTTATCGGGGAGGCAGTTTTAGTTAACTCATGATTTTGTGAACCTGTCAGCACCATAGTGGCTTAGTGGTTTAGCATGTTCTCCTCTCAGCACTAGGGATTCCCGGTTCGAATCCCCATCTGGTTGGAGTTTCCATGTTCTCCCCGTGTCCGCGTGGGTTTCCTCCGGGTTCTCCGGTTTCCTCCCACAGTCCAAAAACATGGATCAAGTCAATTGAGTTCTCCAAATTGTCCCATATAGAGTGTGTTTGTGAGTGTGTGTGTCCAGTGATAGATTGCCCCCCTGTCCTGGGTGTATCTGCCCAGCGCCCGAAACGTTCTCCCCTGGATGGGCATGGGGAACCCCACCGCGACCCTAATAGAGGATAAAGCGGGAGATAATGAATGAATGAATGAAATGTCAGCACCACAGTGGGCGTGGCCTGACAGTGAGTTACCTGGTCAGGTGAGGAGGGGATGAGGAGCGAGTTGTCGAGTTTGGTTAAGGACTGCTGGATGTTAAGAAGCATGTTGGAGTTCATCAGAGCGCCAGATCTGTCAAAACAACGGTGAACAGGATAAAACATCAGCATCAGAAGATCGGGTTCGAATCCCCATCTGGGTGGAGTTTCCATGTTCTCCCCGTGTCCGCATGGGATTCCTCTGGGTTTTCCAGTTTCCTCCCACAGTCCAAAAACATGGATCAAGGTCAACTGTATGCTCTAAATTGCCCCATATAGAGTGTGTGTGAGTGAGTGTGTGTGTGCCCAGCGATAGATTGCCCCCTGTCCTGGGTGTATCTGCCCAGCGCCCGAAACGTTCTCCCCTGGATGGGCATGGGGAACCCCCCCGCGATCCTAATAGAGGATAAAGCGAAGATAATGGATGGATGAATTGCTGGGGATTTGCCCTCTTTGGTAGAATGTGGTACTGCAGGTTACACTGTGTGTGCTGAACTGTAATAACACTTTTTTAATAACGCTTTATCCTCTATTAGGTTCACGGGGGGGGTTCCCCATGCCCATCCAGGGGAGAACGTTTCGGGCGCTGGGCAGATACACCCAGGACAGGACGCCAATCTATCACTGGGCACACACTCACTAACACACACACACACTCTATATGGGGCAATTTTGAGAACTCAATTGACTTGATCCATGTTTTTGGACTGTGGGAGGAAACCGGAGAACCCGGAGGAAACCCACGCGGACACGGGGAGAACATGGAAACTCCACCCAGATGGGGATTCAAACCGGGAATCCCAAGTGCTGAGAGGAGAACATGCCAACCACTAAGCCACCCCCACTTTTTTTTTTTTTTACATGTTTATTAAAATTATTATTATTTAAGAAAAAAAGAAAAAAAAACATTTCAACTTAAAATAAAATAAAGGTAAGGTTTTTAAAGTTCCTAATTAACGTTCAGCACCACTGGTGTTGGCACCACCTCGTGGTCAGCGTGTGTAATGACGCTCACGTCAGTTAGAATCACGAACCTGGGTGAATCCTTGTTGGTGACGAAGGTGGGCATGGCGGCGAGCGGACTGCAGAGGTTCTTCCGGATGTAGATCTTCTCGATGGATGGAGCGCAGTTGGCCGGCTTCTCCCTCGACACCTCCATCGGTTTCCTCTCGCACTGAACAGCTGAAACACATCGCAGTGTTCTAGTGATTCGTTGTTGCAGCCCTAGTTTGTAGTTCTACAGTTCCATTCTGTAGTCCATCTGTTCCTTTCTATGTACATACTCTGTTAGTCTCCTTTACAGCAGGTCCACTGGGGTGTTTAAACTCCAGCAGCACTGCTGTGTCTGATCCACTGGTACCATTTACATTACATTAAGCCAGTGATTCTCAATTATTTTCTGTTAAACCCCCCCTAGGAAGAAGAAAACTTTTTGCGCCCCCCCCACACACACACGCACACTCACCCCCCCCCCCCGTACATGACAAAAGGGGATGAAAAAGTATTTTTACACGCCCACTGTAGTATGATTTGTCTATAAATTTGTTATAAGTACCCCTCTTTTATAACAATGTCTCCTTATTAACAATAAAGAAAACAAAAAAGAAAGAAATAAAGATCAACTTAGAACAAAGAATCATTTTATTAACTTAGTTTTTTAGTTTGGAACAGAAACGAATGAAATCCTTATTTCAACTAGAAATATTTTTGACTGGCATTTGATACTGAAAAATGAAATGAAATAAAATCAATAAATAATAATAAATTCTAATTCATCAGCAACATTAATTCAGGAGCACAATTTATTAACACTTTAACCTACAAAACAAAAATGAATACGACAATTTGTGCTGGTTTTTTTTTTTTTATCAAATTGGTTTTTTTTTTCATGTCAACAACGTGCCCGTTCTGCAGCACTCAGCTTTTCTGCAGTAGCTTTCATAAAGCGTTATGATTGCTGGCTCTACGCGTCATGTTTACGATTAAAAACTCAAGCGGTTATCAGTGTGATTGGGGTGTAATGTCTTTAATTGATTGGGGTGTAATGTCTTTAAGTGACGCCTTCATTTATTTCACGCTGTCCGCTGCCAACATTTAAAGACACAGAAGACACGCCGGTCTTTCTTCGTCTCCCACCTTCGTTACAGTGAAACCAAGCGCTACATACACTTTCCTCGTTTTATCTTTCGGTTGACTTTTGTTGCTTTCGTTATCTTCGTCTCTCTTTGCCTTTCTCTCCGTCATCTCTGTTAAATATTTCTCCATGTTGTCTCTTGAGGGTTTGTTCAGTACACTTAATATCACTTGCTCTGTGATTTCTTGTTATGCGCCCCCCCAGGCACCGCACTATTTGAGAAGCACTGCATTAAGCAGACGCTTTTATCCAAAGCGACTTACTAATGAGAACATCAAGTCAGTAGTTATGAAGAAAACCAGCTACACTGTAGTATTAAACCTAATCGTTATCTGACCCCGCACCCCCCCCCCTTTTTTCTACAACAGTTATTTGTTAAAAAGATATGTCCTTCAATAGTTTCTTAAAAATGGCTAGTGATTCTGCCTTACAGTCCAGAGCAACACACACCACCATGTGTATGTATGTGTGTGTGTGTGTGTGTGTGTGTGTATGTATGTGTAAGACTCACAGTCCTGTTTCATGCCGAGAGCCATGCAGCGTTGCAGCCTGCAGAACTGACAGCGATTGCGATGATGTTTATTGATCACGCACTCTCGTGATCCGCGGCAGGTGTACACCAGGTTCTTCCTGATGCTGCGTTTGAAGAAGCCTTTACAGCCCTCACAGCTCACCGCACCGTAGTGTCGGCCTGCACGGGGAACACCAAACATGTAACCAAGGCAACAGCGGCAAGGAAAAGTCCCCAACTCATTTAAAACTCTAGACGAACCAGAACCTCGACTCAGACACACACCAGACACCAAACCACATGGACCTGCTGCTCACCTGAAGCTTTATCACCGCAGACCACACAGTACTCCACCACCGGCCGAAAGGAGCTCTGCTCTGATCCCTCTGTAACAAACTGAACACACACTGTGTTGATACAGAGGACACACACACACACACACACACACACACACACACACACATATAGAACAGATCGCATCAGTGGAGTCAGTGGGTGGAGCCTCTGTTCTGTTCATCATCACCCACCAATACAGACTCCCTCATGTTCTCCATTATAATGAAGAACTCCAAAGTGGAGCTACAGATGGATGGTTGAATATTGGGGCGGCACGGTGGCTTAGTGTTTAGCATGTTCGCCTCTCAGCACTAGGGATTCCCGGTTCGAATCCCCATTTGGGTGGAGTTTCCATATTCTCCCCGTGTCAGCGTGGGTTTCCTCCGGGTTCTCCAGTTTCCTCCCACAGTCCAAAAAGTCCATGGATCAAGTCAATTGAGTTCTCCAAAAAATTGCCCCATATAGAGTGTGTGTGTGTTAGTGAGTGTGTGCCCAGTGATAGATTTGCGTCCTGTCCTGGGTGTATCTGCCCAGCGCCCGAAACGTTCTCCCCTGGATGGGCATGGGGAACCCCCCCCCCGCGACCCTAATAGAGGATAAAGCAGAAGATAATGAATGAATAATGAAATAAATAAATAACTATAGAGGGCGGCATGGTGGCTTAGTGGTTTAGCATGTTCTCTTCTCAGCACTTGGGATTCCCGGTTCGAATCCCCATCTGGGTGGAGTTTCCATGTTCTCCCCGTGTCTGCGTGGGTTTCCTCTGGGTTCTCCGGTTTCCTCCCACAGTCCAAGGATCAAGTCAATTGAGTTCTCCAAATTGCCACAAATAGAGTGTGTGTGTGTCCAGCGATGGATTGTCGTCCTGTCCTAGGTGTACCTGCCCAGCGCCCGAAACGTTCTCACCTGGATGGGTATGGGGAACACTACCGCAACCAAGAGGAAACCCACACGGACACGGGGAGAACATGGAAACTCCACCCAGATGGGGATTCGAACCGAGAATCCCTAGTGCTGAGAGGAGAACATGCTAAACCACTAAGCCGCCGTGCCACCCCTGTATAATAATTAATAATCTAATTTAATAAATATTCACGAGTGGATGCAGGGGTTGCTATGAGAGGACATGAGGTGGGCGTGTCCTACCTGGATCTGCTGAGTGGTCAGCTCAGGTGAGGTGAAGAGCAGCTGATTGACGGCTGACCCGTCCGCCGAGGTGAGGATGACCTTTCCCGGCGAGGGCTCGTGTTTCAGTACCAGCTTGTCCTGAGTGCTGGGATAGTCCACGTTAGCGAGGATGATCTGCTGCTTACCAGAACCGACCTGATCGTACGCCGTGACGATCTGCAGCTTCTGTCCTAACTGCTGATCCGTCACAATCTGACACACACACACACACACACACACACACACACACACACACACACACACATCAGAGCTCCAGCTGTGGAAGAAGGTGCACGTGCATGCGCACACACACACACAAACACAAACACTCACAAACACACACACACTCACAAACACACACACACAAACTCACTCACAAACTCACTCACAAACACACTCACAAACACACTCACAAACACACTCACAAACTCACTCACAAAACACACACAAACACACACAAAACATACTCACAAACACACTCACAAACACACACACACAAACACACACACACAAACAAACACATACACAAACTCTCTCACACACACACACACACACACACAAACACACCCACCTGCAGACCTCCATCAGCTGAGACCAACTGAATCCGGGGACTTTCTCCTGCCATGATGAAGATGCCTCAGCTCTCAAACACACCTCCCCATCTAACACACACACACACACACACACACACACACACACACACACACACTGTGAGCTGTATCACATAATGCTAGGTTCAAAAGCAGACACCCCTTATTTCAGGATGGAGAAGTAAATGCTGCAGCAACACCGTACTGAACTATTAATCTCATAAAGAACCCTGAGCACTACAGGGAGACAGACAGACAGAGAGACAGACAGACAGGGAGACAGACAGACCCTCTGAAAGACGGATAGTATGAAGACGGTCATCAGCAGGACACACAGCAGGTCTGAGACACTGACCGATGTACAGACATCGGAGAGGAGAGACAGGAGGAGAGACAGACAGACCCTGATAGATTGACAGTTGGACAGACAGACACAGGACGAAGAGTCAGACAAACTGATAGTATGGAGACGGTCATCAGCAGGACACACGGCAGGTCTGAGACACTGACCGATGTACAGACATGAGACAGGAGGAGAGACAGACAGACCCCGGTAGACTGACATGGACAGACAGACAGACACAGGACAAACAGTCAGACCCTCTGACAGACTGAAGACGGTCATCAGATAGGACACGTAGTCTGTCAGACACACCGCAGGTCTGAGACACTGACAGATGTACAGACATGAGGAGAGACAGACAGACACACCCTGATAGACTGACAGATGGACAAACAGTCAGACAGACAGACAGTATGAAGTATGAAGACGCACTCAGACACGCAGTCTGTCAGACACTGACAGACGTACAGACACAAGCCAGACGGACACAGATAAAGACAGACATGCTGCCATGTTATTAAACACCGATATTAATGCATCCATGACGTCATTATTATGACAACTAAGTAATAAATAATACGATTATCAATAAGATAACAACGTAATTTGATAATAACGGAAATAAACTGAGCGGCGGGGGGAGAGGGGGGGGGGTGTCCTCCCACGGGGTAAAAGGTCATCGCGGGAGGCGATACGGTGGTAAATAACCACCCCGCGCGTGCGGGTGCGGGTTCCTCCGGGTTAGGCCGGAGCGCTCGTGAGGGCGAGGCGACGGTGCAGACCGTCCCGCACAGCAGGCGGCGGGTCCCCGGCGGAGCTCCATCAGACAGCCGCCCGCCTCCAGCCGCCAGCCGCCAGCGCACCTCCTCCACCCGCTAGCCTGACGTAGCGCAGCTGCTAACCGAACAGAACCGAACAGAACCGAACCGAACGGCAGCCGCCGGGCTGAGCGCGGGGCAGAGCGCGAGCGTTCGGTTGGTACCGGACAGCCTGACGGTTTGAGTTTGAGTTTGATTTGAATTGGCCTTTGAAGTGCCGCTTTAACGGTTAGCTCGAGCGGCTACACGCGCTAACGGCGGCAAACCCGCAGCGTTCCGGCCGCTGAGAGAGTTTCCGCATCCGAAAGAAACGACGGCAAAAGCCGCCGCAGCGAAGCGAGCGAGTCTCACCGCGAGGCGCGTCGTTCTTTTTCATCCAAAGCGTCCAATTTCAGCCACTTTCTCCAAATCTGTTGGCTTCTGCTGGGTCAGAGTTCGCGACCCTTCTTTTTTTCAACTACGAACCGCCGGTGCGCATGCGCACACGGTTTATTTTCCTCGCCTGACCTCTGGCAGCGGCGGCACCTCATCAGCTCGTCCTGCTCTAGAGCCTCGGACATTTAGAACCTCAGACATTTAGAACCTCGGACATCTAGAACCTCATACATCTAGAACCTCAAACAATTAGAACCTTACATCTAGAACTTCAGACATCTAGAGCCTCAGACATCTAGAGCCTCAACCATCTAGAACCTCAGACATTTAGAACCTTACATCTAGAACCTCAGACATCTAGAGCCTCAGACATCTAGAGCCTCAGACATATAGAGCCTCAGACATATTGAACCTCAACCATCTAGAACCTCAGACATTTAGAACCTTACATCTAGAACTTCAGACATCTAGAACCTCAAACATCTAGAACCTCAAACAATTAGAACCCCAGACATCTAGAACCCCAAACATCTAAAACCCCAGACATATAGAACCTCAGACATTTAGAAACTTACATCTAGAACTTCATACATCTAGAACCTCAAACATTTAGAACCTCAAACATCTAGAACCTCAGACATCTAGAACCTCAAACATTTAGAACCTCAGACATCTAGAATCTCAGACATCTAGAACCTCAGAACTCAGCCTCCATCCAAACACGGGGTTCCACTTCATTGTGGAGTTGGCCCAAGCATGATTTTAAACTGAAGACCAGAGTTAAAGGACTCTCTTCATTCATCCATTATCTTCCGCTTTTTAGGGTCGTGGGGGGTTCCCCATGCCCATCCAGGGGAGAACGTTTCGGGCGCTGGGCAGATACACCCAGGACAGGGGGGCAATCTATCACTGTACACACTCACTCACACAGACACACTCTATATGGGGCAATTTGGAGAACTCAGTTGACTTGATCCATGTTTTGGACTGTGGGAGGAAACCGGAGAACCCGGAGGAAACCCACACGGACACGGGGAGAACATGCAAACTCCACCCAGATAGAGATTCGAACCGGGAATCCCTAGTGCTGAGAGGAGAACATGCTAAACCACTAAGCTATCGTGCCACCCTGAAAGGACTCTCTTCATATCTTTAAACCAGGGGCGTTTTTAGGGTTTAGAAACATCAGGGGCTTTAGCTCAGATCCCTTATTGCCCCTCGGTCCTCTTTAAAAATTGCCCTTTCATGAGGGTATTTATCCATTGTTCAAACTTGGATATATTATATTCATTTAGTTAGATCAGTTATTAGTTCTATTGGATAAAATTAAATAACATGAAATATGGCTTAGTGGTTTGGCATGTTCTCCTCTCAGCATCTGCCCAGCGCCTGAGACGTTCTCCCCTGGATGGGTATGGGGAACCCCCCGTGACCCTAATAGAGGATAAAGCAGGAGAGAATGAATGAATGAATGAATGTCTGAGGTGGTGCGGTGGCTTAGTGGTTTAGCATGTTCTCCTCTCAGCACTAGGGATTCCCGGTTCGAATTCCAATCTGGGTGGAGTTTGCATGTTCTCCCCGTGTCCGCGTGGGTTTCCTCCGGGTTCTCCGGTTTCCTCCCACAGTCCAAAAACATGGATCAAGTCAATTGAATTCTCCAAATTGCCCCATATAGAGTGTGTGTGTGTGAGTGAGTGTGTGCCCAGCGATAGATTGCCCCCCTGTCCTGGGTCTATCTGCCCAGCGCCTGAAACGTTCTCCCCTGGATGGGCATGGGGAACCCCCCCCCCCCCCCCCCCCGCGACCCTAGTAGAGGATAAAGCGGGAGATAATGAATGGATGAATTAAATGTGTATGCCAGCAGGGGGCAGCACATTCAGTTCTAATAAATGATGCTTTTGGATGATAATGTCTGAATAAAGGAACATGAACTTCGGCAGAAAAGCGAGAATCTGTTTTACGAGTCGCAGATGAGACAGTTTTAAGGTTTTGCTTTAATTACCGTAACTTTGCGACAGTTTGCGCCTTGAGAAAAATTCTGACGGTTTCTGAAAGCTGTGAAGCTGCTCTTTACAGACAACATACAGTTATTACCGTAACTTTACTCTCGATACTGGTGGAAAAAAAACACACACTCACACACACACACTCACTCAAACACACACTCACTCAAACACACTCACTCACACACACTCACTCACTCACTCACTCAAACACACACACAAACACACTCACTCACTCAAACACACACAAACACACTCACTCAAACACACACAAACACACTCACTCAAACACACACAAACACTCACTCACTCAAACACACACTTACTCGAACACACTCACACACACTCACTCACTCACTCACTCACTCAAACACACACACAAACACACTCACTCACTCAAACACACACAAACACACTCACTCAAACACACACAAACACACTCACTCAAACACACACAAACACTCACTCACTCAAACACACACTTACTCGAACACACTCACACACACTCACTCACTCAAACACACACACAAACACACTCACTCACTCAAACACACACTTACTCAAACACACTCACACTCACTCACTCAAACACACTCACTCACTCAAACACACACTCACTCAAACACACTCACTCACTCAAACACACTCACTCACTCAAACACACTCACTCACTCAAACACACACTCACTCAAACACACTCACTCACACACTCAAAAACACACTCAAACACTCACAAACACACTCACTGATACACTCATACAAACACACACTCACTCACTCAAACACACACACACAAACACACACTCACTGAAACAAACACACACTCACTCAAACAAACACACAAACACACACTCACAAACACACTCACTGAAACACACATACACACACACTCACTCACTCAAACACACAGACAAACACTCACAAACACACACTCACTGAAACCAACACACACTCACTCAAACAAACACACACTCACTCAACCACACACACAAACACACACTCACAAACACACACTCACTCACTCAAACACACACACAAACAAACACTCACTCAAACAAACACTCACAAAAACACACTCACTCAAACACACACACTCACTCAAACACACTCACTCACTCAAACACACACACTCACACACACACACTCACTCACTCAAACACACACTCACTCACTCAAACACACACACTCACTCACTCAAACACACACTCACACACACACACTCACTCACTCAAACACACACTCACACACACACACACTCACTCACTCAAACACACACACTCACTCACTCAAACACACACACTCACTCACTCAAACACACACTCACACACACACACACTCACTCACTCAAACACACACACTCACTCACTCAAACACACACTCACACACACACTCACTCACTCAAACACACACTCACTCACTCAAGCACACACACACTCACTCACTCAAACACACACTCACTCACTCAAACACACACACTCACAAACACACACTCACTCAAACACACACTCACACACACATACACTCACACACACACTGACTCACACACACACTGACGGTGACACAGCTGACGGTGACTCCATGGTTCGGTCCCTCTGCTGGAGGAGAGGCTGCAGGGAAAGCTGCCCTCATTTGATCCGGGGCAACTGACCAAACACCCGGGGCTATTACCCCGAAAGCCCAGCTCTAACGACGCCCTGTCTCAGTGTCCCTCATGGATGAAGTGGGTCTGTTCCCAGCGGTCCTCACAAATTCACAATAATAAAGATAAAAAAAAAAAAAAAAAGTCATTAAACATGAGGAACTAACAGCACATCATGGACATGTTCAGTTCAGGACTGTTCCATTCAGTTCTAATTTAGAATCCTCTGTCCCTCCACTGGTGGGCGCTATCCTAAAGGGCCCCTCATATTGGAACACGGGGTAAAGATGTACTTTCAGTATCCAGTGTGCTCCTCTCTTCAGTAAGTCCTTTATTCCTGTGAGGTATAACAGTCCAAACTCTTAGGAAATTCATTCATTCATTCATTATCTCCCACTTCATCCTCTATTAGGGTCGCGGGGGGGGGGGAGGGTTCCCCATGCCCATCCAGGGGAGAACGTCTCGGGTGCTGGGCAGATACACCCAGGACAGGGCGCCAATCTATCACTGGACACACACTCACTCACACAGACACACTCTATATGGGGCAATTTGGAGAATTCAATTGACTTGATCCATGTTTTTGGACTGTGGGAGGAAACCGGAGAACCCGGAGGAAACCCACGCGGACACGGGGAGAACATGGAAACTCCACCCAGATGGGGATTCGAACCGGGAATCCCTAGTGCTGAGAGGAGAACATGCTAAACCACTAAGCCACCTGAAACATTCATCCATCCATTATCTCCCACTTTATCCTCTATTAGGGTCGCGGGTGGGTTCCCCATGCCCATCCAGGGGAGAACGTCTCGGGCGCTGGGCAGATACACCCAGGACAGGGGGGCAATCTATCGCTGGACACACACTCACTCACACAGACACATTCTATATGGGGCAATTTTGAGAATTCAATTGACTTGATCCATGTTTTTGGACTGTGGGAGGAAACCGGAGAACCCGGAGGAAACCCACGCGGACACGGGGAGAAGATGGAAACTCCACTCAGATGGGGATTCGAACCGGGAATCCCTAGTGCTGAGAGGAGAACATGCTAAACCACTAAGCCACCGTGCCGCCCCATTATTATTATTATTATTATGATTATTATGAATTTGATTATGATTATAATTAGCATTATTATTATTATCATGATTATGATTTTTATTATAATTATTATTATTATCATTATTATTATAATAATAATTATTATTATTGTCATTATTATTATAATTATGATTATTATTATAATATTATGATTATTATTATTATTATTATTATTATGATTATTATTATTTTGATTATGATTATTATTATGATTATTATTATTATGATTATTATTATTTTGATTTATTTTATGATTTATTATTATTATGGTTATTATTATTATTATTTTGATTTATTTTATGATTTATTATTATTATGGTTATTATTATTATTATTATGGTTATTAATATGATGATTATTATAATTATTATGATTATTATTATTTTGATTTATTTTATGATTTATTATTATTATGGTTATTAATATGATGATTATTATAATTATTATGATTATCATTATTATTATTATTATTATTATTATTATGATTATGATTATTAGGGTGGTGGGTGATTCTCAGAGGACGGGCGATAGTGGAGCAACATAAACTGGATGCTGGATGGATGACCAGCACAACACACACTAACACACCTGCAGTGAGTGTGACAGCAGCGCTGCGAACCATCCACCACCCTAATGATCCCTGCTCTGTCCATGGTCCTGATCATCAGTCTGTAGAGAGAGAGATGGACTACAGAATGGAGCTGAAGAACTACAAAGTCCATCTGAATGATCAGTGTACTGATGGAACTAAAGTGGTTCCTAATAAAGTGACCAGAGTGTCAATGATCCGAACCGCATTTATTAAGACATGTAAAGAGGGCGTGGCACGGTGGCTTAGTGGTTAGCATGTTCTCCATCTGGGTAGAGTTTCCATGTTCTCCCCGTGTCCGCGTGGGTTTCCTCCGGGTTCTCCGGTTTCCTCCCTCAATCCAAAAACATGGATCAAGTCAATTGAGTTCTCCAAATTGCCCCATATAGAGTGTGTGTGTGTGAGTGAGTGTGTGTCCAGTGATAGATTGGCGTCCTGTCCTGGGTCTATCTGCCCAGCGCCCGAGACGTTCTCCTCTGGATGGGCATGGGAACCCCCCCCCCATGGCCCTAATAGAGGATAAAGTGGAAGATAATGGATGAATGGATAGTGTTCTACTACACAACACGGTGGCTTAGTGATTTAGCATATTCTCCTCTCAGCGCTAGGGATTCCCGGTTCGAATCCCCATCTGGGTGGAGTTTCCATGTTCTCCCCGTGTCCATGTGGGTTTCCTCCGGGTTCTCTGGTTTCCTCCCACAGTCCAAAAACATGGAACAAGTCAATTGAGTTCTCCAAATTGCCCCATATAGAGTGTGTCTGTGAGTGAGTGTGTGTCCAGCGATGGATTGGCGCCCTGTCCTGGGTGTATCTGCTCATTAACGTTCTCCAACGATAATGGATGGATGGATGTAAAGAGGGCGTGGCTTATTTTCAACTTCAAAGAAACAGCAGAGGAGGAAACTGTAGATGAACTGAGTTTACTTTATACACACAGAGTCACATTACAGTCAGAGATTATATACAACCAGAACACACACACACACACACACACACACACACACACACACACACAAACACACCCCCCCCACACACACACAAACACACCCCCCCCCCACACACACACACATACCCACACACACACCCACACAAACACACCCACACACACATAAACACACCCCCACACACACAAACACACCCCCACACACACAAACACACCCACACACACAAACACACCCACACACACAAACACACCCACACCCACACACACACACACAAACACACCCACACACAAACACACACACACACACACACACACACACACATACAAACACACCCACACACAAACACACCCACACACACACACACACACAATAACGCAACATAAACATGACTTGCGTACATAAACATGACTTGCAGGGACAGGTTCTCAGTCTTCACATGGAACCGTCAGTGTCCGTCATTTTATAGGACAGGATTCACTACAGGTCTAACAGCCTGGGAGTGGACTCCTCGCGCGTCTCCTGTGAGGGTTTTTAGAACGTTGCTTTCTCAGACCGAATCACGTTGACCTTCGTCCTCGTCCTTCGTCCTGATTCACTACACGTCCCAAAGTCCAGCTCGGGATTTTACCCTGCACACGTCCCCTAAATTCAGCTGCTACTGGACAATTACACACGACGGGGCAGATCTTCGGTCAGTTATTGGACACTTTTATCCAAAGTGTCTTACAAGGTGAGACAATCTCTGCAGCAATGAGGGTTAAGGATCTCGCTCAAGAACCCACACTGGTAACTTCAGTGGACCAACCTTCTGATTGATAACCCAACGCCCTGACCACTGACCTACTGCGCCCACTCTCATACATGTACAGTGTCTGAGAATCAGAGACAACGGATGTGTCCTAAATCCATCCATCCGAATTATTGCGGGGGGGTTCCCCATGCCCATCCAGGGGAGAACGTCTCGGGCGCCGGGCAGATACACCCAAGACAGGGCGCCAATCTATCACTGGCCACACACTCACTCACACAGACACACTCTATATGGGGCAATTTGGAGAACTCAATTGACTTGATCCATGTTTTTGGACTGTGGGAGGAAACCGGAGAACCCGGAGGAAACCCACGTGGACAAGGGGAGAACATGGAAACTCCACCCAGATTGGGATTCGAACCGGGAATCCCTAGTGCTGAGAGGAGAACATGCTAAACCACTAAGCCACCGTGCCGCCCAACCGTATCTCCATCCATCCATTATCTTCCGCTTTATCCTATATTAGGGTCGTGGGGGGGGTTCCAAGGGAGAACGTCTCGGGCGCTGGGCAGATACACCCAGGACAGGGGGACAATCTATCACTGGGCACACACTCACTCACTCACATACTCTATATGGGGCAATTTTGGAGAACTCAATTGACTTGATCCATGTTTTTGGACTGTGGGAGGAAACCGGAGAACCCGGAGGAAACCCACGCGGACACGGGAAGAACATGGAAACTCCACCCAGATCGGGATTCGAACCGGGAATCCCTAGCGCTGAGAGGAGAACATGCTAAAGCACTAAGCCACCGTGCTGCCCGTGTCCCAAATCACACACTATATACTAATGGATAAAAGTACCCAAACATCCACCTATTACCTCCCCCGTACCCAAACATCCACTCATTACCCTCCCCCGTACCCAAACATCCACTCATTACCCCCCCCCCGTACCCAAACATTCACCATTAACCCCCCCCATACCCAAACATCCACCCATTAACCCCCCCCCATACCCAAAAATCCACCCATTACACCCCCCCCTCCAAAACATCCACCTATTACACCCCCCCCTCCCAAGCATCCACCCATTACACCCCCCCTCCCAAACATCCACCCATTACACCCCCCCCTCCCAAACATCCACCCATTACACCCCCCCCGTACCCAAACATCCACCCATTACACCCCCCCCTCCCAAACATCCACCCATTACACCCCCCCCTCCCCTCAAGCATCCACCCATTACACCCCCCCCCCCAAACATCCACCCGATTACACCCCCCCCTCCAAAACATCCACCCATTACACCCCCCCCTCCCAAGCATCCACCCATTACAACCCCCCCTCCCAAACATCCACCCATTACACCCCCCCCTCCAAACATCCACCCCATTAACATGCCCCCCCCTCCCAAACATCCACCCATTAAACCACCCCCCCTCCCAAACATCCACCCATTACACCCCCCCCTCCCAAAACATCCACCCATGGTACACCCCCCCCTCCCTCCCAAACATCCACTCCACTCATTACCCCCCCCCCCCCCATAACCCAAACATCCACCAATTACCCCCCCTCGTACCCCCGTACCCCCTCTGAGTAACATGCAGTAGGTGAGGAATGAGCGAGCACTCACTCTGAGGCACTGAACAGGTGAGTACTGTTGGTGCAGGTGCTGGTGATGGCGCTGTCATGACCCCGCAGTTCCCCCAGGGGGCGCAGTGTGTCAGCGTGCCACAGCTTCAGCAGACCTCCTCTGCACGCGCTCAGTAGAACCCTGCTACCCGGTACCACGGCCAGAGAGCTCAGCCAATCGGAGTGAGCCTGGGTAACCTGCTGCTCACACACACACACAAACATACAAACATACAAACAAACACACACACACACACACAAACACACACACAAACACACACACATAAACACACACACAAACAAGCACACACACAAACATAAACACACACACACAAACATAAACACACACACACAAACACACACACAAACACACACACACACATAAACACACACACAAACACACACACAAACACACACAAACAAACACACACACACACACAAACACACACACACAAACACACACACACACACACACACACACACAAACACACAACACACACACAAACACACACACATAAACACACACAAACACACATACAACAAACACAAGCACACACACAAACATAAACACACACACACACAAACACACACACACAAACACACACAAACACACACACACACACACACACACACACACAAAACACACACACAAAACACACACACACACACACACACACACAAAACACACACACAAACACACACACACACACACACAAACGCACACACACAAACAAAATGTCATGCACCCAAATATACACCAAATATCTTACCCCCCACCCCTCTTCTTACCCCTGCTCCTCCCCCCTCTTCTTACCCCACCCCTCTTCTTACCCCTCCCCCCTCTTCGTACCCCTCCCCCCCCTTCTTACCCCCACCCATCTTCGCACCCCTCCTCCCCCCTCCTCTTTGCACCCCCCCTCCCCCCTCCTCTTTGCACCCCTCCTCCCCCCTCTCTCCTCTTTGCACCCCTCCTCCCCCCTCCTCTTTGCACCCCTCCTCCCCCTCTTTTGCACCCCTTCTCCTTTTGCACCCTCCTCCCCCTCCTCTTCTCTACCCCTCCCCCTCCCCCCTCTCTCTCTTTGCTGTAACCCTCCTCCTCTTTTGCCCCCCTCCTCCCTCCCTCCTTCTTACCCCTCCTCCCCCTCCTCTCCCTCTTCTTAACCCTCTCCCCCTCCCTCCTCTTTGCACCCCTCCTCCCCCCTCCCTCCTCTTCTTACCCCCTCCCCCCTCCTTTCTTCCCCCACTCTTCTCCCTCCCCCTTTCTTCTACCCCCTCTCCTCTTCTTACCCCCCCCCTCTTCTTACCCCTCTCCCCCTCTTCGCACCCCTCCTCCCCCCTCTTCGCACCCCCTCCTCCCCCCCTCCCCTCTCCCCCTCTTCTTACCCATACCCCTCTTCGCACCCCTCCCCCTCCCTCCTCTTCGCACCCCTCCCCCTCCCTCCTCTTTGGACCCCTCCACCCCCTCTTCACACCCCCCTCCTGTACCTGTTTGAGCTGCTTGCTGGACAGGTCCCATTTCCTGATGCAGTGGTCCCTGGCTGCACTGTACACAGAATCTCCCAGCATGCTCAGTGCGTCCACCCCGTCCTGGTGCGGTGGCTCAAAGCTATGAGCTGCAGGGACACTGCCCTGAGCACCGTCCACCACCTCGAACATCTGGAACACATCAGGGTCAGGATCAGCACTGCGTTCAGTCAGAGCAGACCGTTCCTGCTGGAACCTAAAGGAACCATCTGAGATCCAGCC
>JAFMOC010001460.1:0-20195 GCA_019802505.1 Corydoras sp. C115 | reverse complement strand
CCTCCTGTGGT
Source organism: Corydoras sp. C115 (assembly GCA_019802505.1). Taxonomy (NCBI): domain Eukaryota; kingdom Metazoa; phylum Chordata; class Actinopteri; order Siluriformes; family Callichthyidae; genus Corydoras; species Corydoras sp. C115. Next base: position 20,184 of record JAFMOC010001460.1, on the reverse strand, counting down.
TGATTAGGGGTGCTCGGTACCAGGGATAGTGGTAAAGAAACCTCCAAAGCCCCGTCCTCCCCTATATCTGGTTCACTGAGGGGTTGAACACTTGTCCCCGGTGGGGTCTCTTCTAAAAAAGAAATAGATGTTAGCACATTCAAATCTGCTTCCACCACTACATTTGTCCTGAGTAATCCGTCCGTGCTTTTTATTTCATTCACTATTCTCTCCCCCGTTAGATCTGTTTTTTGTTTAATTGGATTTACTTCTACCTCCACTTCCCGCCTAGTTCCCCCTACTCCCACCTGTTCTAAATCAATTACTGGACCAACCTCCACTCTCTCATCCATCTGCTGCTCCTCCATAAATTCATCTCTCGTTATATTATTTGCGTTAACCCGTAAACCCTGTTTAACCACGTTCGCATAAGTTTTAACCGTGTTCGGCCCGTTTAATTCCCGTCTCGTGTCTATCTCCAATAAGATTCGATCGTCTATTAATTCTTTGACTCGTTCAATAGAGGAGCTCGTGAGTTTTTGTTTGTACCTCGTTTTCGCCCATCCCACTGCTTTCTCAAATAAATCTTTATCCAACGGTTCCACCTCCCTTAGTTGTTCCGCAATAATCCCATCATAATGTTCCATAAGAATATCTACGGTATGTCTCATCCAGATCTCCGTATTTAATTTAACTTTATTTTGTGTTCCCGTATTAGGACAAGCTGGTTTTACAAAATCCGTTAATTTAAAAACTTGTCTTTTCATTCCCAGAGGAAGCGAATTCAGCCGAATCGCCTTCTCCAGGATTTCAACATGATGAATAGCTTGAATCAATTTGAAATATTTTTTAGTCAAAGTAAAAATTTGGTTGGGAGATCTAGATGCTCTATTAGAGTTATTTAAAATATGCGACTCACCCTGTTCCTCGATCGGTGTTAAGGTTTCAAAACGGTTGCGCAAGATTAAAGCCATTGTGGTTGGGTGAATACCCTAAATGGTCCTGTTAATATCCCGTCAATAATCCGGGGGAAAAAAAAGAATAAGAATGGAAATATCAAAATTAATCCATATAGCCCAAAAAGGTTGCAATAAAGGTTTTTCTAAGCCACAAATAATAAGATATATTTCCTAAAAATATATATAAAATAATTAAGATGTGAACAATTAATAAAAGAAAAAAAAATATTTTATATAATATATTAAAAAGGTTTAAAGAAATTTAAAAGTGCTACTTTGGTCAGAATGACTAAAATATATATATAATAATATAATAAGTGCCCGAGATAAATCACAAAAAATTAAAAATGTACTTAAAGCTCCATGCAATTGGATAGTTGCTATTGAGATCCCATATACGAATTTTTATCTAAAATACAATATTGTGACTAGTCAGATTACCCTTCAAAATTAAGAATTAAATTAAACCATACCTCTACCATCGATGTAGGAAAAACACCAGTCCGCTCATGTACTCGGCTTCCAACTCCTATCGTATTTTCGGCAGCCGAGAGAGGAGCCCTACTGTACCTGAGGGGTTATTTTTCCTTTTTACAGACACAGATACACGCCCATAAACTCGTCGACTGATCGAGGGAGAACGAAACAAACGAAAATAGAACGGTGTGTTCCCGGCGGCAATCAGGTCATAACCATCTCGTTTTCACAGCAAAACCACCGCAATAAAAATAATAATCACATCAAACCTCAAAAGATAATACTAATAAATTTGTGTGCACACAAACCCTAAGAGAAAACCATAAAAATTGCCCAGTGCAAAAAAAACCTAATATCTATATTTCTCACAAAATTCTTATAGAGGTTATTATGATCTTGCAGATAATGCCGTCTAATCGGTACTCACAACCGTCCAAAAAAAGCCGCTTGATTCTGTCCCTGAGTTCCCGCCGTCCCGTTGGCGGGTCCCTCGAAGTCCTCGTCCCACAAAGGGATATGGCGTTCCCGCCGAGAATGTCGGCGTTCCTCCGTGTCGCGATGTTGAATCCGCCCGTTAGATTGTCCCGTACCTGTTGAGGACTATGAAATCCGTGATAAAAAGATTAAGTTGTATTCCCAACGTTTCGCTCTATTGAGAGCTTCATCAGGGGAAGAATACCTGTCGAAACGGAGCCTGTCACATCCCAGGACTCTTTTGTCACGGGATGAAGGGGTGGAGTTTAGAAAAGAGGAGGTTCTCAACCTCAGGTGCCAACGTAATCATTCTGACCAAGTGCCGTTATAAGAACAATAACTATTTGCATTATATCACTTCAGTACATCAATGCGAAAAGAAGTTAATTAAAAAAGAACCTTTAAAAACATATTAATTAAGAGAACTGAGAATAAAAATAAAAAATAAAAAAGATAAAAAATAAGGCTAAAATTTAGGAAGAAGTACCTTTATTATAATGGAAAAACCTGCTAATACCCTCAACCCGACTTCTATCCTTTCTCAAAAGAGTTTGTTATGAAAGGGTTATAAATCTGTATTGAAAGTAAAAAGGTTGTATATGCCTTCCTACTCTCCGACCTATCCACCCGTCCACACCTTCTATATCCATACATATACACATATCCCCATACGTCTGCATGACCCCATCCATATACATCTGCTCCAATCGTTTTTTATGTCCAATTCTATATATGCATGTCCCAATGCTACCCAGTATTATAGTTTATTTCTCTTTTCATAAAAGGTTTTTCTAATATTGGATCCAGTATAAAATATGTTTATACTTTGTACTTTATGAATGAAACCCTGGAGGGAATAGGGATAGGACTTTCATATGTAGGAAATACATATGGTGCCCATCCCGTACCGAGGCACAGGCCAGGTTAGGTTAGGGAGAAGATTAAATTCAATCTTTATTACTGGGTCTTTTCCCATTTAGTGCACCGGCACACGGATCCCTCCGGGATAAAAAAGAAAGCGAAAAAGTTCTAGAGAAAGAGAAGAGTTCTAGTCCAGAGAAGGAGAGAGGGAAAGGGGGAAAGAAAAAAAGAGAAAAAAAGAAAAAAAAAAAAAAAAAAAAAAAAAAAAAAAAAAAATAATAATAATAATAATAATAATAATAATAATAATAATAATAATAATAGTAGATAAATACAAAAATAATCAAAGAACTAAAGTTTGGGTCATTGTCCAGGTCATGGTCAGGCTCCCAGTCAGGGTTATGATAGGATTAGTTTTATAATCCATGGTCAGGGTTATGGTCAGGGTCAGCTTTAGGGTTATAGTCAGGGTTGTGGTCAGGGTTATGGTCAGGGTTAAGGTCAGATTTAAGGTCAGGGTTGTGGTAAAGGTCAGCTTCAGGGTTATGGTCAGTTATGGTCGGGGTTATAATCAGGATTGTGGTCTGGGTCAGTTATTAGGGCAGTGGTCAGGGTCAGTTTTAAGGTAATGGTCAGGGTTATAGTCAGGGTTATGGTCAGGGTCAGTTTTAGGGTTATAGTCAAGGCTATAGTCAGGGTCAACGTCAGGGTTCTGGTCAGGGTTATGGTCAGGGCCAACTTTGGGATTATGGTCGGGGTTATAGTCAGGGTTATGGTCAGGGTCAGTTTTAGGGTTATGGTTAGAGAGGGGGAGAGGAAAAAAAAAAAAAAAAAAAAAAAAAAAAGGGTTAGGGTTAGGGTTAGGGTCAGGGTCAGGGTTAGGGTTAGGGTTAAGGGTTAGGGTTAGGGTTAGGGTTAGGGTTAGGGTTAGGGTTAGGGTTAGGGTTAGGGTTAGGGTTAGGGGTTAGGGTTAGGGTTAGGTTTAGGGTAAGGGTTAGGGTTTAAACCTCTCCACACAAGGAGCAGAGGTGAAAGATCCCCACCCTGCCGGGGCCCCGAAACGAATCTCGGGGCCCACGTTGTGCACTGGCCTGCACTGCACCAAGCATGCACATCTCCATCCACACACTCACACACCCATCCACATTCCACCATTCCTCTGTTTTTATTTATTTTTTAATTTTTAATATAAGTATAAATATACAGGTCCAGGACCTGTATATGGGTTTTCAAAAAATTACTCCGGATGGAGTTTATAATAAACATCATTTAATTATAATGATGTATGGCCATTTTTAATGCAAGTCCGTTGCAACGTTTCGGCTTTCATTTGAAGCCTTCATCAGGCTGGACTTGCTTGCTTTATTTTTAATTTTTATTAATTTAATTAATTTTTATTTTTTATAAAATTTAGATGTGGCTCCTTCTTGAGCCTGCTGCCAAAATAGGGTTAGGGTTAGGGTTAGGGTTAGGGTTAGGTGGAGGATAACAAAGATGTTTATTATATAGGGGATTCCCTCTTAGTGCACGGGCACACGTCTTCCCCAGGTACTTATGTTCCTCATCTTGTCCATTACCTGCATAAAAACATCTAAAAGAGAGCATAATATTGCATCTAAAAAGCAGAATAATTTTATAGATCGGGGTGGGGGGGGGGGGGGGGGGGAGGGTATAGCAAGGGTAAAAAAAGGGGGGAAAAAGAGTTAGGAACCTAGATTCTAAAAAAACTTTTATCCATAATAGGGTCCGGTTAAGTTTAGGGCTAGGTCCAGGGAAGAGGTTAAAATAAAATTAAAAGTCGGTTGAATTCAGGGTCAGTTTGAAGTGAATTGTTAAGGGCGTTATTGAGGTTAAGTTTAGGGTTGAGGTTCGGGTTAGATTATAATTTAATCCTATTATGTTAAGGTTTAGGGGAAGTGGTAAGGTTTTTCAACTTGGTCCTGTATAAAAAATAAGATAAAAAGGTTTTTTAAAAAAAATTAAAATAAGATCCAATTTAAAACCAATAAAATAGATAAAATAAAATATTTGATAAAAAAAAAAATTTTGTAATAAAATATGTAAAATAGTTACATAGGTTCTAACATTTAAAAATAATAAGCTTCCTAAGATCTACCTAAAAACCTAAAACTTTAACCTATTAAAATAAGATAAAAAAACGGGTCTTCCATAACTCCTGATTAGACAAGTGAATCTCTTGAAAAGTATTTATTTCAGTCACTAGATGGAGCCATACTCCATGACAATTTTTCTTGAATTGATGACTGTTAAAACCGTTTATTGCTTCCCTAAAAAAGTATATTTTATTCTAGTGGTAAATTTAGTTTTTTTACCCACATATTAAAAATAGCGTTTGCCGTTTCAGGGAGCCAATGGATCCCATCCCTGGGATCCACCTCAAATTCAACGTTGTCAACCATCGGAAGAAAGTTATATTTTTCTTTTAAAATTGAATTAAAACCCTCAATTAATCGTTTTGTGTTTGGTTTTAGGTGTTTGGAGTAGTTAATTTGAGAAAAGTAAATTGTTGCATTGGGGAACACTGTTTGACTAATTTTATATAATTGCTGAATTTGTTTTTTTGTTGTAGTTATTTCATTGCCTTGTAGGCAATTGTTAAGTCCTACAGATAAAACCACTATTTGAACATCTGTGTTCGGGTCCAACTTCTGTAGGACCCCACACAGATGGTACAGTGTTGCCCCAGGGAAGCTATCAATCTGGGTGTCCTGTAATGTAAAATAAGAGATTCTGGATAAGTTCGAATCACCGATAAAAAGTACATTTTTATTAACATTCAAATCCCACTCTAAAATTTTCCTTTTTGATGTCTCGTGTCTCGTAGGTTCAAAAAACGTCATAGGACCCGGACTGTCATCAGTAAAGTCTGCCTCCTCCTCCTCATCATCAAAGTCTGTCAAGGGGGAGTCCAACATTGAAGATGACAGTTCATCCGTCAGTTCACCCTCCTTCCCCAAGTCAGGTTTGTCCAGGTGTAGGTTGACCTTTGCTGGGATCTGGTCTAGAAGAGAATCACAGGTTAGTGAATTCCTTTCCACTTCCACTACCTTAGTCCTATTCAATACATTTTGTTGAACTGAGACCTTTTGTGTATCTAATACAGTGACTGTTTCTTTCACAGTCAGGTCCTGCATCACCTCCCCCTGCTGTTTCCCTATAACCTCCTGTTCCCCTAGAGTCAAACTTACCTCATTTACCCTTACCTGTGTCTCATCTCCAGCCTGTATTACCTCCTCCCCCCTACCCCCCTCCCCAAGTGCCAAACTTACCTCATTTACCCTTACCTGTGTCTCCTCCTCAGCCTGTATTATCTCCTCCCCCCTCCCCCCCTCCTCTTCCCCACTATACCCCATATTTTGTTGCATCCTATCTTTTAATAATCTAAAAACACGCTCAATCGAGGAATTTGTAAGTTTCTGTTTATATCTCGATTTTGCCCACCCCACTGCTTTTTCAAATGCCTCTTTATCTAAGGTTGTTACCCCTCCCAACTGTTCCCCAACCAACCCATCATAGTGTTCTAATAAAATGTATAATGTATTTTTCATCCAAGCGTCTGTATTTGATTTTATTTTATTGCGGGTTTCTATATTGGGACAAGCCGGTTTAATAAAGTCGGTTAATTTAAAAACTTGTCGTGTCATCCCTGGGGGAGGACAGTTAGTTTCAGTGGCCTTTTCCAAGATCTCAGCATGGTGGATGGCCTGAATGAGTTTAAAATATTTTTTACTCAAAGTAAATGTTTGATTTGGGGCCACCGTTGTTTGATTAACATTATTTTGAAATAATGACTCACCCTGTTCGTCAAGCGACGCTAAAATTTGAAATCGATTACGACGAGTCAGCGGCATTTTCAAAACAGCCTGTCCTTAGAAAAACCATAAAACAACAAGGATAAAAAAAGAGAAGTGGAAAGAGAAACATTAAGATATATATGTAAAAAAGGAGAACGGGGGAGAAAAAAAAAAGGGGGTTTAAAAAAAGTTAATTAAATTAAGTCAGACTGTGTACACAAAATACAACATTTAAATAAATTAAATCACTTAATAAATATATAAAAAGATAAATTACTTAAAATTAATTAAACTATATGGCTATTGGAAAATTAATTTTAACAAACGAAAAGAGCAAAAATATTTAAGTCTTTAAAATGAACCATACCTCTAATCCATGTGTACCACATCACCCCTCTCCAACAGTGTTCTATTCTTCGTCTAGATTCTTCATTTATGGAAGAATAGTACTATTATACATCAGAGAGAATATAACATGTACACTCAAAGAAAACGCCCGCTTATTGTTACAGCATGAACCGATCAACGCCCGAGTTTCATTAACGGTGTGTCCATAAAGTATTCCAGGGACCATATCAATTGCACGTTCCACTCACTGCAAAAAAACCTCAAAAAATGTGTGCACACAAAACCCAAAAAAAACCTTGAAAAAAACCAAAAACGTGAAAAAAATATTAAAGGCAAGTTTTGCTTGGTCCTTGGAATAATAGCACCGCTTGGTACTTACACCTTGTTGTTCAGTCCAGTCCAAAAACAAGGGGGGGTTTAGATCTACCAGGCTGTAGACAGCCGCCCGACCGGCGGTTGTTTGTAGATCTCTGTCCCTCTGGAAGCTTTAAAGTATCCGAAAAAAAGGTTCGGCGTCCTTCCACGTCTGAGCTGTAACAAACGAGCTGAAAAAATAGCTCCACCATGCACCCGAAAAGCAGTTCTCAATCATGAAATATTATTTATAAAGTTCCCAACGTTTCGCTCGTCTCAGAGCTTCATCAGGGGAATACCGTCTCTAGGTTAGGGTTAGGGTTAGGGTTTAGGGTTTAGGGTTAGGGTTAGGGGTTAGGGGTTAGGGTTAGGGTAGGGTTAGGGTTGGGTTAGAGGGTTAGGGTTAGGGTTAGGGTTGGGATAGGGTTAGGGTTAGGGTTTAGGGTTAGGGTTAGGGTTAGGGTTAGGGGTTAGGGTTAGGGTTAGGTTAGGGGAATTCGCCCTAAGGGCTTCATGATCATAAGTATTTCTTATTTCTTAGCTCTGGCATTCAATTTGATTTAAGATTTCTTACATTTACCTTCACCACTTGTCTAATCCTTCTCCCACTATTATTAACTCTGTTCAACTGTTTTTCCTCTCAGGTCCAGGGGAAGGAGAAAGCCCCATCCACTCTGGATCCCCCGCCCCACCAATGGAGCTGTATTGATCACCGTGGCTTCCAGAGACCCCCTGGTTGTTCTGAGGAGCAGAGGATGAAGTGGATCAATCAGGTAATTCCCAGGTAAGTAAAACTTTTAACCTGAATATTTTAATATATTAAGTTAAAGTTAGGTTTCAATCAAATACCATAGTGTTAACAAGAAACATAAATACCAATTAAATTACTTAATAACTAATTCATAAAAAAAAAAAAAAAAATTATAATAATATTAATAAATAATAATTATGGTATAAGGGAGGTTAAGGTTAGGGTTAAGGTTAGGTTAGGTTAGTGTAAGGGTTGAACTCAAGACAAAGAAAACAAAACAAACTAAGGTTGAGGTTAGGTTTAGGGGTTGGGTTACGGTTGAGGTTAGTGCCAAAGCTTGAATTAGGACAGAAAAAAAAAATTTTATATTCTAAATAAATTAAGGTTAGGGTTAGGTTGTTGGGTTGGGTTAAGGTTAGGGTTAGTGCAAAGGTTGGGATTAAAACAAAAAATTAAATAATAAGTAATAAATAATAAATTAGCCTTACCTAATTGAGGTTAAGGTTAGGGTTGGGGTCTGGGTTAAACCGGGGATTACAAAAGAATCATAAACTGTGTTTGGTATGAAAATATGGGGAGCCTTTTAAATTATTGTGGGAACCTAGGTACTCAATCATAAGTGCTAAATAATCCTACCTCCTAATATCTACCCAAAATAAAAGTGACCCACTAAAAGAAAAGAAGAGAAAAAAAACACACATTTTTTTCTCTAAGTGCTATATTTTCCCTAGGTTCCCAACTGTGATATGAATTAGTTGAGTGTCTCCTGGTTTTGCAGGATCCATCGCAGTACACCCCCCACTAAACTTTTAAGTGCTTTCTATACGGTAAGTGCTATCTCACAACAATTCCACATTATTTACATCACATTTCAAACCACATCAGTTAGTTGCATGCAGGATTCGTGAAGTGGTGATCCTGCGATGGATCCTGCAAGAAATAGAGATACCAGAATGAAAGGGGGGGAGAGGGGGAGGGGGGGGGGGGGGGAAATAAGGACCAGAAATTAGGAAGGGACAAAAAGTTAATATTAAAATAACTTAATACAAGACAAACAAACCAAAATAAGAAAAAATAATAAGAAAACCGACAGATAGACTAATAGATTATGCACTATGGTATTTGATTGAAACCCTTAGGATACGTTGTATCGAGTTTAGTGATCCACTCCTTCTCCTTTCTTCTTCTCTGTTCCACAGACCAGAATCCATTTCCCTCCACTCCCGTGACCCTGAGATGGACCAGTCCCACCTGCAAAAAGTGCTGCACCAGGTAAGTATTCCTTTTATTATTCTTTACATCATAAATGTGTTGTTTTATTCGTGCCATCAATTTGTTCCCCGTTTCTCCTACATATTTTCCATCACAGTGTGTACACGTGATTACATAAACTAAGTTACTTGCATTAACCGTAAAGTTCTGTGTAATAGGGAAGGTTTCCCCCCCTACCCGAAGATATTTACATTGATGGAACCATACAGGAGTTCCAGGAGGAGCCGCTGAGGACCGCGAGGTGAATTTAGATCTTACTAATAGATCCTTTAGATTTTTATTTTTCCTAAATGCTGAAATAATCCGGTATTTTTGTAACGGTATATATTGGTTCCGAGCTCTTTGAAAATTGTTTTTCAGGTCTCTGTTAAGTTCTATTGACTTTTCCGAGTATGTTGTGATTAAAGGGATGACATCCTTGGTGTCAGGCCGCACAACCGACTCACCCATGGTCAAGGATCGTAAGGTTTGTGTTTTGATACGTCTCAAGAACCGTTTAGAATATCCTCTAGGGCCCAAGGCATGAAACAAGATGTTTGTGGCTTCATGAAAATGTTCTATTTTAGAGCATATCCGATAAAACCTGATTAGTTGTGATTTCATTAGGCCTTTAAATGTATGTTTTGGATGAAAACTGGATTTGTGCAATAAGCAGTGCGTGTCTGTAGCTTTAAAGAAAACTTTGGTTTGAAGTTCTTTTAAATTTTCTCCTCTAGGTGAGAAGAAGACCGTGGTGTCCAGAAAGTCAATTGAGACATTATCTACTACTGATTTAAGTTTGATGTGTGTATGATGAGAGTTGGCCTTTTCTAAAAACTGATCAAATGATGTTCGGTCATGCAGCCAGACCCCAAAGATGTCATCTAAATAACGGAAATACAGGGCCGGCAGAATCTCACACCTGGGGAAGAGCGTTCCCTCCCACTCCGCCATATATGCCGGAGCAAAACGCTTCCCCATGGCCGTACCCTGTATCTGTAAGTAGTTTTTGGAGTCAAATTGAAAATCATTTCTATTTAAATTTATTTCTAAGAGTTGTAAAATGTGTTTGTCAGGACGAGATGGATCTGGATTTTGAGCGAAGATGCGTTGAACAGCCTCTAATCCTAAGGTAGTGTTTATGTTGCTTTCTATATCTACTGAAAACAAAAATGCAGAGCTCGGAAACAATTTACCTTTGATCTTATTTACAAAATCATAAGTGTCCTTTAAATAACTGTCATGTAATTGTGAAAGCGGGTTTAGGAAAAAGTCAATGTAAGATGCTGTATTGTAGGTTTCACTTTCGCAGTCCGAGACTATGGGTCTACCTTGTGGGACCTCCGAGGGGACCGTCCACGACTGAGGATCTTTATGTATTTTGGGTAATAAATAGAACTGTCTAGGTTTTGGTGTGTTAGGACCGATTAAGAAATTGAGTTGCCTCTGATTGATATACCCCAGTCTTTTCAGATCCTGAAGAATCATCAGGACTTGTTCCTGGGTACCCTCCTGTAATGGATGTGCAAGTGTTCTGTAGTGCATCGTGTTGGTAAGTTGTCTGTTTGCTTCTAGCATGTACTGCTGTTTGTCCATAATGACAATGCTGGATCCCTTGTCCGCAGGTTTAATCACGATGTCACCATTATTTTGTAACTGTTTAAGAGCTTTGCGATGTTCAGACCCTAAATTATTGCACCTATTGTTATTTTGTTTTTGATGTTTAGACGAATTGACCGTTTTGATATTTTTTAAAACCAGTTGTTGTATTGCCGGATGTGTTTTATTTAAGGGTGGTTCCCAGGTGGATTTATCAATAAAAGGCAAAACAAAATCATTTTTCTCGTATTGAAAGTAATCCATGATTTTTAATTTTCGGTTATAGGCATGGACATCCCCCCCGAAAGCCCCACAATCAACCCTGCTCGGTGTTGGGACAAAAGTCAAGCCCTTACTCAGCAGCTCCCCCTGAGGTCCTGAAAGAACAAAAGTTTTGGAGAGGTTAATGACGTTTGAAGGTGTTAACTCCTTTGTTTGTGTATGACACTTATCTGTTTTTACAAGTTTAACTGGTCCATCCAGAAGTCCAGAATTTGCAGTGCGGTCTGTTCAGTCCAATGGACGGGATCCCTCGGATCCACCCTGAACCTAAGAGGACTCAGTTCTAGAAGTGGATTACCAGAGTTCCAGATGAAATCGTTGATTTGTTTTAATGTGTGTTGTTCCTTCTGAGGTAATAGATCCGAAAAGTGAATAATGGGTGTGTACACAGTTGCGTTCGGGAAAACCTTTTTAGCCGTTCGCCACAGTTCCTGAAACTGTTTTTTAGCTGTTTGATTAACTAATTGTTCTCTGTTATTTAGACCGACGGAGAGAATGACCTTCTGGGTCTGAGGATTCGGGTCAAGCTTCTGCAGGATTTTTATGATGTGCCATACTTTTGCCCCTGGGAAACTGTCAATCTGCATTTCAGTGTGTGTGAGAAGTATGGAATTTTGGACAGATTTGAGTCGCCCATAATCAGTATAGGTTTTTCTATTTTTAACTCCCACTCAATTACCTTTCGGTTTGTGTTTGGATGTCTATTCGGGGTTTTAAATGCCACATCCGTTTTATTTTTATGTAGATCTGGTACCGATTTGCATGTTTGTAATTTTGAAATATTAAAAGCTTTCCCCCTAATTTCAGAATTCTTGTTCCTTTTTTCCTCCCCCCCAGTTGTGCCCAATTTGGATATATTAAATAAATTTGGTGTTGATTTTGAGGTTTGTATTGTGTCCCCTAGTCTATTTATAGAAGTATTTTTAAATGTTTTTTGTGGGTTTGTTGTGGGTTCATGCCCCCGTTTAGGTTGTTCAAGCATGTTTGGAGGATCTTGACCATATTCAGTTACAACAAGGGGAGATTCAGATTGAACTCTTGTGTTGGAAAGATGAGTCCCCATAAGGGTTGGATTCCTCATCATCCCCCCTCTTGTACTAGGTGAGTCCTCCTTAAAAACTTTTTGTGTGGAATCTGTGGGAGACAGCATTATATCATCAAAACCCTCCGACACTATAACATTAGATGAGTTAGATTTTGTTTGTATGTACGGTGTATTTATTGGTTCCTCGGGTGAGTAGTTTAATTCCTTATGTACCTGTACTGTAACTTTTTGTCTTCCACAGAAGCTTGACCCAACTTCCACCGACCCAACACGGTCTGGTAAACTCGGTTCCTGTACAGAATCAGAAAGACCATTTGTTATTGGCTGCTGTGACTCCCTGCTTTCAAAATTACTGAATCGCGTAGGTTCAGTTGGTTCATGTTTCCCATCTAAAAGTTTACGTGTATTTTGAATGATTTCTTCTCTCAATCTATGTTTAAACCTGTTTTTAGCCCACCTTACTGCAATATCCCACTCCCTAGGCCCTATAGGAGGGAGCCCCTGTAGTAGAGAGCTGATCACCTTATCATAATGCTCCTGTAGGGTAAGCATATTGTTCAACAGCCAACTACGGGTGGTTAACGCAATTTTTTGATAAGTGTCTGTATTTGGACTTGCCGGTTTTATAAAGTTGGTTAATTTGTCTGTTTGTTTAACCATACCTTTAGGGAATTCACCTGTTTCTAACCCCTTTGAAATAATGGTGCTATGATGTACCGCCTGGATCAGTTTAAAATACGATTTGCTTAAAATTAACCTTGGTTTTGTGTCCATTTGAACCCGTTGTACCAAATTTGTGTTTTGCTCCAGGGTTAGGGTTAGGGTTAGGTTAGGTTGAGGATTAGAAAGAAATCTTTAACTAATAGGGCATTCCCTCTCATTGCACGGGCACACGTCCTCCCCAGGTACTCCCGCCCTTCTGTAACTTAAAAGCAATAATAATGATAAAAAATAAAATCACAAATTAAGAGAAATCATCTTAAAAAGAGGGGGAAAGGGGGGGGGGTTGTTAGTCAAGGAAAAGAAAAGGGGTGTCCATTTCAAATGATACTCCAAGTAATGGGGGGGGGGGGGAATAGGAAAAGAGAAAGAAGAGGAATTGGTGCATCAATTAAATAAAATCTTAAGGGTAATTATTAAGGAAAAAAGGTTAAGATTAGGGTCAAATTAAAACCAAGGATCAATTAAAACTAGGGCAAAAGTTAAGGTTAAGTTTAGGGATAGGGTCAGTTTAAAATTCCGTAAAAAATTAGGTTTATGGATAAGATCAAATTAAAAGTCAGGGGCTATTAAAATAAAAAATAAAAAATAAAAATCAGGCTTAAGGTTAAGTTTAGGGATAGGGTCAGATTGCTGTGGGGTCAATTAAGGTTAGGGTCAGGGTTAAGGTTAGGTTTAGGGATAGGGTCATCTTACAATTCAGGGTCAATTAAGGTTAGGGTCAGGGTTATGGTTAGGGTCAGATTAAAACTTAGGTTTATTGAAGAAGTGTGTGTGTGGGGGGGGGGGGGGGGGGAAAGGGTAAATGTTAATATGAATAAGGTTAAGATTAAATGTTCTTCTATTAAAACCTTATTTAAAAGCAGGTGGTGTTATGGGGATGGGATATCATATTCCTGCTGGGCTATATTTAAACAAGTTTAAAAAGTTAATAAAATTGTAAAATACTAAAATGTGTTATTCCCTATAAAACCTTTAATAAAATGAATAAAACCTTACAATAATTAAAATGGGATAAAATAATACTAAAAATTGCTAAGTTCGGAAGGGAGGATCTTGTAAAAGAAGTTCATTTTTTTCCCCACTAGATGGAGGCATACTCCATGGAATTTTATTCTAAAAGTATAAAAGCCATTAAAATAATTTTCAAATCTTATTCATAAGGTAGGATTATTTGTATGGTAATTTTAATGCTTCTACCCATGAATAAAAAAATCGCCATTGCAGTACCACGCAGCCAATGGATCCCATCCCCTGCTTCCACCTGGAATGTAATCTATTCTGGTAATCTATTAAAGGTAAAAAGTTATATTTGTCCTTTAAAATTACATTAAAATTCTCAATTAGCCTTTTAGTTTGTGGTTTTAGTTTTGAGGAGTAATTGATGAGAGGGAAGTGAATTGTTGAGGAGGGGAACACTGTTTGGCATATTTTATATGTTGGACCTGTTTTTTGGTTGTTAGAGTTTCGTTGCCCTGTAGGCAGTTATTCAGACCTATTGACAGAACCACCGTTTTAACATTTAAGTTCGGCTGTAGCTTTTGGAGAACCCCACACAGGTGGTACAATGTTGCCCCTGGAAAGCTGTCAATTTGAAAGTCCTCCTGAGTAAAAAAAGGAATCCTAGACAGATTTGAATCACCAATAAAAAGTACAGTTTTATTAACAGTAAGATTCCAATCTAAAATTTTCCTTTGTGTTGTGTTATGTTTAGTGGGTTCAAAGAAATCAAGTGGGCCAGAGCTGTTGAAAGTGAGGTCCGTATCCTCGTCCTCAAACTCTGTCAGAGGGGAGTCCAGCATGGAGGACTCAGTTGACAGCTCGTCCATCGAATCCCCCGCCTTTAAATCAGGTTTGTTCCGGTTCTGGTTAACCACCTGTGATGAGGTTTTATCTAGAACAGAATTACAGGTTAGTGAATCCATTTCTATTACCATCCCCTCCTCTGCCTCAAAACCACCTTGTTCAGTTAAGTCCATTTGTGTTACTGTTTCTTGTACATTTAACCCATTGTTTGTTTCTCCCACAGTTAGACCCTGTTCAACTTCTCTCTGTTGACCCTCCAATATCTCCTCCCCCCTAGGTGCCAAATTTTCCTGGTTTGTCCCTACCTGTATTAAAACACCCCCCTGTGTTCCATTTACACCTGCCATGCTCTCTACTTCCCCCCTGTTGGCCATATTTAATTTTATCCTATCTCCTATTAATCCCAGAACCCTTTCAATTGAGGAGTTAGTTAATTTCTTTTTGTATCTGGATTTTGCCCACCCCACCGCTTTTTCAAACGCCTCCTCATCCAATGTACCCACCTCCCTTAATTGTTCCACCATTAAACAGTCATAATGTTCTAATAAAATTTGTAGTGTTTTTTTCATCCATGCTTCTGTGTTTAGTTTAATTTTATTTTTAGTTTCCATATTTGGACACGCAGGTTTAATAAAATCCGTTAATTTAAAAACTTGTCGTGTCATTCCTGGAGGGAGATTTTTAGTTTGATCCGCTTTTTCTAAAATTTCAGCATGGTGAACAGCCTGGATAAGTTTAAAATATTTTTTAGTTAAGGTAAGAGTTTGATTTGGGGGTACCGTTATCTGATTGACATTATTTAAAGAAGACTCACCCTGTTCCCCAACCGACGTTAAAATTTGAAAACGATTACGGAGAGTCAGCGGCATTCTCAAAACAGCCTGCTGTTGAATCCCATAAAAAGGAAAGAAAGGGGGAAGAATAATTAAAAAAACTTATTAAAATACTCAAATTTTAAAACATTGGTCAGACTGAAAATACACAAACCCAACTGTAACATAAATAAATCAATTAATACACATGGTCCCAAACGAATAAAAAAATAAATAATAAAAAGTTAAGCTATTGAGGTTTTTAATTACTAAAACGAGTAACCTTAAACTTTTAACGAAAGATAAATGTAAATCAAATTAATTCAGACTAAACCATACCTCTATTAATCGTGTACAACCACGCGTTCCTCCAACATCCTCGTTCTATTCTCCATCTATAATTTTGTTTGTGGAAGAATAGTGCATTTATGCATCGGAGGTAAAAACCGCACATACGAATGCCCGCTTATTGTCATCAACCGGTCGACAACCGAGTTCCCTTCAAACACGAATAACCATGGACAGATCCGCGGACCATTTAAATCACCCGTCACACGCACAGCAAAAAGATCAGACCATAAATCCCTCAACCAATTGTGTGCACACAAAAAACCCCCCAAAAAAAATCCAAAAAATCCCCCCCCAAAAAAAGTGAAAAAAGACTTTTAAAGGTGAAATTAAGTTGGTCCTTGGAGTAACATCATCGCTGGTACTTACACCTTGATGTTCAGATAAAAAAACTGTCCCATTAAAATAATCACTCGACTTGCAGTTGATGATGGTTCTTTGTTCTTCTGAAGAGCTTTGGAGTTTTTCCCGGGAAACTCGGCGTCCCTCTGGATCCCAACAGCAGCAAACGGGTTGTCGAATCGCTCCACCACACACTTAAGAACAGTTCTCAAACATACAGTTCATTTATGAGAAATCCCAACGTTTCGCTCCAGTTAGAGCTTCATCAGGGGAATAGCATCTCTCAAACACGACTTGGCACAAATGAGATCCTTTATTACCAGAGTATAGGTGGAGTTAAAAAAAGAGGTGGTTCCCATTGTCAGGTGACCCGAACGGTCACATGATGTAAGTGCTACCTCAATAGCATTTTAAGTGCTCAAATATAATAATAAAATTAATTCAGTCTGACCAAAAGAACAATAAAAATAGAATAAAAAAATAAACATAAGAAAAATAAAAAATATATAAAAAAATTAATAAAATAATACAAAATACCCTATTTATAATTACTTTAAAAAAACCTTATTAATACCCAATAAATCCTTCAATAAAAAAAATTATTTGTAAAAATTAACACTTATAAAAATTAAAATATCCTAATAACCACTTAAAACTTATATTTAACATCCCAGAAGGTATAAAAGCATACAAAATAAAAATATAAAAATATAAATTGTGTATTTTTTCCTTTTATTATTCCTATAAAGTAAACCAGGTATTAGGTACCTGAGGAGGCGGGTAGAAGAGGATTATTATTAATACATGTTCATTTTTTCCATACACATATCAATACATATAACTATGTCTAAGTACCTGTATAATAAATTTAACAACATGTATACATACTATTGTATGTAAAAATAATATTCATAATGAACTAAAAAATTAGTTAATTTCCTCTTCTTACCCTTCCGTGGCACTGGCTGGGTTAGGGTTAGGGTTTAGGGTTAGGGTTAGGGTTAGGTTAGGGCTAAGATTAAAAAACCTTTTATATATGGGTATTCCCACTTAGTGTCATGGCACACGGTCCTCCATAAAAACCCTGATTTATAATGTAAAAGATTAAAATCTGAAGAGTTATGATTAAGAGGGAGGGAGGCAATTGGAAGGTAAGGGTAGGGGTGAAGGGGGGGGGGGGCGGGGGGGGGGGTGTTAAGGTTAAGATTAGAGTTGGATGGAGGGGGGGGGGTTCGGGGGTTAAGGTTAAGATTAGAGTTGGGTGGAGGGGGGGGGGGGTTGGCTATGGAAAGTAAGGTTGGGGGGGGGGGAAAGGGGGGGGGGTTTGTAAGGTTAAGATTAGAGTAGGGGGGGGAAGGGGGGGGGGCCTATGGGGAATAAGGTTGGGGGGGGGGGGGTTTATGGGAAGTAAGGTTGGGGGGGCGGGGGGGGGGGGGGGGGGGGGTTGTTGAAACGGGGGAGAAAGGCTTAGTAAGGTTAGGTTAGGATTGGGAGGGGGGGGGGGTTTGCTTCCCTGGGGAATTAGGTTGGGGGGGGGGGGGGGAGTTTAGGTTTATTAACGTTAAGGTTGGGGGGGGGGGGGGGGTTTGTTTGGGAAAAGGTTTCAGGAAGGTTGGGTTTAGGATTAGTTATGGGGTTGGAGGGGGGGGGGGCCCTGGAAGGTGAAAATTAGGGTGGGGAGGGGAGGGGGGGGGTTAGCTTTTAGAAGGTTAGAATGAGGTTTGGGGGGGAGGGGTGGGGAGGGGGGGGGGGGGGGGGGGGGGGGGAAAACTTAGGAAGGTTAGGTTTAGGATGGGGAGAGGGGGCGGCATGGAAGGTTGAGGTTAAGGTTAGGGGTTGGGGTGGGGGGGACTGGAAGGTAAAGGTTGGGATGGGTGGGGGGGGGGGGGACACTTTAGTAAGGTTAGGTTTAGGGTTGGGGTGGGGGGACTGGAAGGTAGAAGTTAGGGTTAGGGGGGTGGAAGGGGGGAAAAAACTTTAGTAAGGTTAGGTTTAGGGTTGGGGTGGGGGGGACTGGAAGTAAAGTGTAGGGTTGGGGGGCGCCGTGGGAAGGTAAAGGTTAGGGTTAGGGGGGTGGAGGGGGGGCCGTGGAAGGTTTTTAGAAGGTTAGAATGAGGTTTGGGGGGGGGGGGTTCGGACGACTCAGGAAGGTTAGGTTTAGGATGGGGAGGGGGGGCGGCATGGAAGGTGAAGGTTATGGTTAGGGATGGGTAGGGGGGTGGGGGACTTTTAAGAAGTTGGAATGGGGGGGGGGGGGGGGGGGAAGGAAAGGGTTTTGTTTGGGTTGGGTTTGTTAAGATTAGGGTGGGGGGGGGGGGGGTTTAGTTTGGATTAGGTTTGTTTATATTAGGGGGGGGGGGGGGGTTTAGTTGAAGGTATGTGGGATATGCTACCATCAGGTGCTCTCGCTCAGTCAGTCCTGTTAGTCTCATTTTCATCCTTGAGGGACAAATTGGGTGTGTAGAAGGTGGGGCATATGTCATCACCTCATCTTTGTATCTAGTTAAGAATCAGAAGGTAAGTCAAGGGAGAGAAAAAAAAAAAAAAAAAAAAAAAAAATAATAATAATAAATATTAAAATAATAAAACAATAAAATAATTTAAAAAAAACTTATGTATTAGTCATAAAAAGAGAAATTAAAACACCAATTTTATTTTTTAAAAAAAGTGTTATAATAGTTACCGCTAGATGGGGCTATTGTATTAAAAATGCATCTCTTACTAGTCCGTGGGTCGTTACTTTAAGATCATAGAATCACAACGTGTGGATAACTAAAGGGGATGCATCGAAGGATCTCATGTAGTAATAACATTGTAATAACCTTAATAATAGTATCCTTATTATTTTTAGAGGTTTAATCTATTCTGTTTCTATTTACTAATATTTTTCGTTTAATCCTAAGGGATCTATTGTCCCTAGTAGGTGCATCCACTTTCTTTCAGTTTTTTGTCTCTGTTGTTTAACCCAGTTTGTATTTGTTTCCAGGCCCAGGATCCTGAGATTACTCAACCCGTGTTCCTGAAAGTGGGCATGCAGTAGTGCACCTCCGCGTCCCTCCTGTATTAAATAAATGTGTTGTCTCAATCTCTGTTGTATTGAGTTTTTTGTCTCCCCGATATAAAGGATTCCGCATTGGTCACATTTTATGGCATATACTACATTTGTCGTATTGATTGTGATTCTATGAGTTATAGCGTTTCCCTTCCCTGACTTAACGTTATGTATATATGACATATTTCGAAAGTATGGGTCAATTTTATTGTTTTCGTTTTCGATTTTAGAGCGGGTTAAAATGTCCTTAAGGTTTTTATTACGTTTGTAGGCTAAGATCAATTGGTACTTTTTAAATCCCGGAACTTGTTTTTGTAGTTGTTCGTAGTGTGTTTTAATTTCTCTATTAAAGGGAGTTAAGTTTTGCGAGTACATATGGACAAATGGTATAAGGCATTCCTGTGTTTTTTCTGCTTTATTCGTTTGTCCATATGTATTTTTAACTTCTGATTTTATCGTTCTTAAAAATCTCCGCGAGTAGCCCCTCCCCCTCAGTACTTTAAAGAGTATTTTAGTGGCTCTTTCCACATCTTCTTCTAAGGAGCAGATTCGTCTAAAACGTATTAGCTGAGATTTAATAATACCTTTAAAAGTATGTTTCGGATGGTAGGAGCTTTTATGTAGTAAGGCGTGAGTGTCAGTCGGTTTAAAATATACTCTAGCGGCTGGACTCTTCCCTCCCTTAGTTCTCCTCCAAAACACCTCAGTATCCAGAAACTGAATTTTTTTGTTCGTTTATCGTGTAAGTTACTTTAATTTTTTCATGGTGAGAGTTTAATATCTGTGTAAAGTCCTTAAATTCTTCCATGGAACCTGTCCAAATTCCAAAAATGTCATCCAGAAATCGAAAATATACGAGAGGCTTAACTTTACATTTACCTAGTGCCCACTTTTCCCAATCCGCCATAT
>JAFMOC010001448.1:0-57654 GCA_019802505.1 Corydoras sp. C115 | reverse complement strand
TAATAAAAAATATGGGCAGATACACAGGACAGGCGCCAATCCATCGCTGGGTACACATTCACTCCACACAAACACACTCTATATGGGGGCAATTTGGTAAGAGAACTTAATTGACTTGATCCATGTTTTTGGACTGTGGAGGAAACCAGAGAACCAGAGGAAACCCAAGGCAGACACGGGGAGAAACGTGGCCCAGACATGCTGGGGGAGAACATGGAAAACATGGAAACACCCAGATGGGGATTTGAACCCTCCCGCGACCCTTATGTAGGATAAGCGGCCAAAAGGGCAGCAGTCATACATCTTCAGGTACAGTGCTGTTAGTTTTAATGGGACAAAGAAGAAGGACACAAGGCTGGACTAAAGGTAATACACATTCTATTTTTAAAAAGGTTCACTACCTGTGACTTTCCATTCTGTATTTCACACACTAGATAGTGCACTAATATAAGAACTGTAGAGCCATTTGAGACAAAAGAATGTCCCAAACAAAGTGTTAGTACAGAATAAATTGGTTCAAGGGAAATTATTTATACACTACAATATAAACACGTTCAATATCTTATAATAAATAAGATATGAAGTGTATAATTTATCAAATAAATTAATTTTAAATAAATAAATAAAGTTAAAAAGGAGACTGTTAGAAGAATATCTGACTCAGTGTTTCCACCTTAAACTTCTACCCCTCTAACTAATCAGAATCAACACAGGAGACAAACAGTACTCTTACAAACTGTGGTCAGTGTGAGCTAATCCAGGATACAATTGTTAAAAATATTTCATTCTGCTGAAGACCAGATGGTAGATCATTCAGATTTTTTGTCAGATTAACATGTTTTTCTTACAACTTTCCTTACATTAGCATTAGTTACATAAGAATCTAAAAAAAAAAAGTTTGCTTTCTTTGGCTGGGTGCTTTAACCTTACCTTCATTTCTTTTAAAGGAGATGAACAAATTGGCAGCGGTGGGATTTGAACCCACGCCTCCGAAGAGACTGGAGCCTTAATCCAGCGCCTTAGACCGCTCGGCCACGCTACCTGTTTCTAAGACAGACAGGAGACAAATAGTGTTCTGAAGTAGTGAGGTCGGTGTGAGAGTGTGAAAGACTAATATTTTCAGGGCTTCAGGGCTGTTCTCATTTGTAAGACTAAATGACTAAATGTAAATGTAAAAGAAAAATAAATTCTCACCATTTCATCCCTGGGGCTCTATACATCACCTACTGTCTTGTTCAAAATAGTATCATTCACATGGAATAAATGTTAATTTAATGTTTTAAGTGACATTAAAAATGATCTGTTGGCAATTTGAATCCACACCTCCAAAGGGTGTGGAGCCTAAATCTAGGGCTTTAAAATCGCTCAGCCACACTAGAAAATAAATAAGATGCATAAGGGCCATTCCAAACTAGAGCAGTAAATTTGACATGGTGTCCACCACTCTCTATTTTTAATGAGCAGAAATCAAAGCAGATAAAGAGCTTAGAAAGCAGCACTGCTAATCACTATAACTCTAATGTCCAACACTCTCATGTATGATAAAGTCTGCTGCACAATCATAGAACTAAAGTCTGTTTTCAGACTGAATCTTTTTTCTATCACTTTAAACTGTCTCTGTGGTTTAGTTAGTAAACTTGCTGCTTATTTGCTGTTATTTAAATATCTGTAACATGACAAGGCATGTGCAGTGACTGTAGTCAGTTCTAATGTGGTGCTGTGGCTTAGTTGGTTAAAGCGCCTGTCTAGTAAACAGGAGATCCTGGGTTCGAATCCCAGCAGTACCTTGTTATTTGATGAGCTTTTGTAAGCCACTTTTTGTTGTGCAAACTGTTTTCCCTTTAATATATTTTTTGCATAAAGTTCAAAATTGAATGTAAACTTATTTTACATAAATCAGAAAAACGTAAATTGCTATACAATAATTATAACAATTTACTATATTCAGAAATGCAAACATTTATTTATAATACAGTAACGATAGCATTATCATTATGGGCTGAATAAACGATTCTAGTCTGGAGCATCTGTGATTACTTACAGTTCATCAAGGACGCACAGAACTCACATGCCTTTAAGTTTGTACACAACGCAGCACTCCAACACCATGCCCTGTGCTTCAGACCTGAGTCACTGAATGGACAGGTGCATTTGATCATTCATTCATTATCTCCCGCTTTTATCCTCTATTAGGCTCGCGGGGGGGTTCCCCATGCCTATCCAGGGGAGAACGTCTCGGGCGCTGGGCAGATAGACCCAGGACAGGGCGCCAATCCATCGCTGGGCACACACTCACTCACACAGACACACTCTATATGGGGCAATTTTGAGAATTCAATTAACTTGATCCATGTTTTTGGACTGTGGGAGGAAACCGGAGAATCCGGAGGAAACCCACACAGACACAGGGAGAACATGGAAACTCCACCCAGATGGGGATTCGAACCGGGAATCCCTAGCGCTGAGAGTCGAACGTGCTAACCACTAAGCCACCGTGTCACCCGCATTTGATCATGTGACCGATAATGCTGCTGCCCTTCTCCACCCTAAAGTGGCACCAGAGCGCAATTTACATGTTTGTCTGAAGCCTGTTGAAAAATGTTTATATAGACACAATACAGAGAAGATTTGTTTTGATTTTTGTTTGAATTCTAAAACGCTACGCTCAGTGAAAGAAATAGGGTTAGGGTTCCAACTTAGTTTAGTTTCTGTGCATCATGGAGTATAATATATATCACTTGATTGAACTTAAAACAAACTGATACTTTACTGATGAAATAACTCTGCTGTATCAAAAATAAAAGGTCTTTTAACATGTTTTTTTCTTAATTGTAATTATTTGGCATAACTTCACATCTTTTGTCTCTGCAGTCCATAATTCAATTACAATAAATACTTACTTTAGAAAAAAAAAAATCTAAAGAACACAGGATCAGTTGATTGATTGAAAATAAAGTTTTTTTTAAAAGAGCTTGCCATGACCCCATTTCGAACTGGAGTTGCTGCGACCACAACACAGAGTTCTAACCACTATTTGTCTACTAACCACTATTTACAGTATATGAAACAGCAGCTATATATATATATATATTTTTTTTTTTTTCTAATTTTGTTTTCTTGTGCGCTTGCCACAACCCAAATTCCACCCAGGCTTGCTGAAGTCACGATGCAGAATACAAACAATTTTGGGTTACAGGACGCCATAATGCCCTTTCAAATGTCTTTCATTGATCTGGACTTTGATGAAAAAGCAGTGCTTTCCAACGTTTCTAAATTCTTATTTTGCTGGACAATCATGGGGCCTAAAAAATTCAACCTTTACAACCAGCAAGGTAAACCTCAAAAATCATCATACCAGGAGTTGAACCAGGAATCCTAACCACCAACAGAGGGCGCATTTTAGCAACCTTCCTCATCAGTAGAGTGGTCAGTGAATCTGCTTGTCACCAAAAGCACCGTGCCACCCGTAGTAAACTCTCCTTATACACATAATATTAAACCACACAATAATCACATGCAAATCTACTGAACTTAAAGTTTGAACAATCACTCTCTCACTCCTCACTCCGCCTGTCACGCAGAAGACCGGGGTTCGATTCCCCGATGGGGAGAATTCTCTTTTACAGTTTGTGACTGAAATCTCACACGCTGCTGCACCATTGACTAACACATGAGGTCAGTGGTGCACTCTCTGTGAAACTTGGCTAGCTCAGTCTGTAGTGCCTGATCCTCTTTTCCTCAGAGTCTTGTGTTCAAGCCAGTTCTTTCTCCTCTTTGCTTTGTTAGTATCAATGATGTAGTACAGTATTTTTAATATTTAATAAATGTTTCCGCTACATCCATGTTTTAACTAATCAGCCATCTATGTCTTTGTTCAAGTAGAAAAACATAAATATGCTGACTGCTATATGAGGACATTCTTAGTATGTACTTAGTATATAACTAACACTTAGTCTGTACATGAATATAAATCAATAACACATCCACATATACACATCTCCCTGGTGGTCTAGTGGTTAGGATTTGGCGCTCTCACCGCCACGGCCCGGGTTCGATTCCCGGTCAGGGAAGAGTGAAGTTTTTGTGAAGATCCACAACTGAATAGAAACATTTAGTGTCAGAATGTCGTTAGATGTGGGAGGACACCAGAGACCCAAAGAAAAAAGCTGACAGACACAAAGAGAACCCCACCTGAAATCTAACCTGTAATGTTGTTTCAAGAGAGATTTCTACTATAGTTTATTTATATAGTTTAAAACTCTAAAATAGCTAAATGCACTAAAAAACGATGGTCAAGCCAGCCATCCGCTGATCATTCTTTTAGATCTATTGACCTAATAGAAGATTAAGACTTTCTTTTGTTTGTATCATTGTTGTACAAGAGTGTTTTTAATATTTAATGAACGCTTCCCCCGACATCCATGTTTTAAATAATCAGCTAATCTGTGTTTTTGTGGTTGTTCAAGTAGAAAAACATAAACATGCTGACTGTAGTATGAGGACATTGACACATTTCAGTATCACCAAAATGTAAATATAAGTACACATCTGTGTTCAGCATGTATAGCATGTGGTTATTAATATACGGGTTAAATGGGGAATTAGCTCAAATGGTAGAGCGCTCGCTTAGCATGCGAGAGGTAGTGGGATCGATACCCGCATTCTCCAATTTAAGTAATATATTATTATTTTGCTGGAGGCAAAGTCATGGAGGGTTTCTTGGAAAATTAATAATAAACCACTTTACACTACTGAGTATTCTCAATAACAACTCACCTAAACAGGGTTTAATGACACTTTATCTCTCACATTTCTAACAACACGTTTGCTACTGAAGCTTCCATCCATCCATCCATCCATCCATTATCTTCCACTTTATCGTCTACTAGGGTCTACTACACTCTCTATGGGACAATTTGGAGAATTCAAACCGTGCCACCCGTAGTAAACTCTCCTTATACACATAATATTAAACCTCACAATAATCATCACTGAACTTAAAGTTTGAACAATCACTCTCTCACTCCTCGTTAGTATAATGCACAGTATCTCCGCCTGTTACGCGGAAGACTGGGGTTCGATTCCCCGATGGGGAGAATTCTCTTTTACAGTGCGTGATTGAAATCTCACACGCTGCTGCACAATTGACTAACACATGAGGTCAGTGGTGCTCTCTCTGTGAAACTTGGCTAGCTCAGTCTGTAGTGCCTGATCCTCTTTGCCTCAGAGTCTTGTGTTCAAGATAGTTCTTTCTCCTCTTTACTTTGTTAGTATCAATGATGTAGTACAGTATTTTTAATATTTAATAAATGTTTCCGCTACATCCATGTTTTAACTAATCAGCCATCTATGTCTTTGTTCAAGTAGAAAAACATAAACATGCTGACTGCTGTATGAGGACATTCTTAGTATGTACTTAGTATATAACTAACACTTAGTCTGTACATGAATATAAATCAATAACACATCCACACACACATGTCTCCCTAGTGGTCTAGTGGTTAGGATTTGGCTCTTTCACGGCCCGGGTTCGATTCCTGGTCAGGGAAGAGTGAAGCTTTTGTGAAAATCCACAACTGAATAGAACTATTTAGTGTCAGAATGTCGTTAGATGTGGGAGGACACCAGAGACCCAAAGAAAAAAGCTGACAGACACAAAGAGAACCCCACTTGAAATCTAACCTGTAATATTGTTTCAAGAGAGGGTTCTACTACACAGCAAAATCGCTAGTGTCAAATTAACACTGACAGTGTTAAATTTAACACTGGAAAAGTGTGCATATGTGTCCACACTCACCAGTGTTAAAATAACATTTACACTAGTGTTACCATTTTAACACTAAATCTGAGTAAATTTAACTCTTCATATAGTCAAAAATCAACACTACTCTACTCTGTCTGTAGTTTAATTTACTCTACACTGGTGTTAGTGTTTAAAAAAATAGCTCTGCTAGTGTAAAATTTTAACTCCATTTTCAACACTTTCAAGAGTAAACAGAAAAAAACTTCACTAGAGTAGAATTTAAACAATTATTTCATTCTAGTATTTCATAAATTTCTGGATTTTAAACAAAAAAACCCTCAAAAACTAAGTACTTTAACATTTTAATTACAATGTCAACACTTCATATATCACAATTATGAACTGCACTGTTGTGCTGAACTCACATGACAAAGTTGCAGTAAGGTACAATATACATACGGTCATCCATGTTATAGGAAAATTGGCCATCATAAGGTCTGTAGTACTTTAATGCATCAATACAAATCACTGTGAACATATCTGTTATCTCTTCAATACAGAAGGCATTCATGTGGTCATCAAAATACACTGTAGTGACATTTGTTGATAAAATAAAAGCTTGTTCATTTTTCACAATTATATTGACAATCCTATTAAAGACAGGCATTTCATTTTTGACATCACTGCAAACAAACATTCCAATCTGATACTCTGTTCCATAATCTTTCACCCAGCAAGTAGTGGAGACGTAACCAGACACATTTAATACATCACTTAAAATTTTGCTGCCCTGTAAATTGTCAATAAATACGCTTTTAATTGGACCAAACTGAAATCTTTTAAAACCAAAATTTTCCCAGTGAAAAGCCAGCTGACTCTGATGTTTCTTAGCAAGTGATTTTGTGATGTTTTTGAAGTTTTTAACAGATTTTTTAAAAAAGTTGTGCTTTCCTTCAAATCTCATGCACCACATTTGTATGAGTGGTCCAATTCTCCTAATGCATCTTGGATAATGAATCATTAAATGATGCTTTGGAATTAGGTTTTGTTCTGGATATAAAGACTTAAACAATTTATGATGGTCAGATATTAAATGCTTTAAGTAGCACGTCATACCACTGGTTATGATTGGTGAAAATACTATATTTACAATCTGAATCAAATAGAGAAGCAAGTTCCAATAGCAATCATTTCTGTTAATTAAATCTCCAAATATTAAGGGAGTGTTGCGCAAAAGGCACCATGTTTGAATAGCATTGAGTCCAAGATCTTTGCGACCATCATCCATTTTTAACAAGCTTGGTCTATTTTTTCTTTCCAAGTATCCATAATTGAAACTATGAATCCTTTCAGATAAATTGTTTAGAGTTATGAAATTCTTTACTAAGTACTGAAATGTGAGCTTCAACTCATACTGTGCAACTCCTTCTAGTAAATCATGCATTATATCTACAGCGTAATTATCAGACACATGAAAAAACTGCAATGAATTGAGCAAACATGTCCTTTTGACACCAAATGTTGATGCTACAGATGAATTTTGTAGAATGGTATTACAATGTTCTAAATAAAGTTCTTTTGTACGAAATACCAAACCCGTATGGTCTTCACTGAAGACTGACTGCAATTCTGTCTTATCAGTTAAACAAAACCGGCAGGAATAAGCTGCACTGAAAGACTCTACAAATCCAAATATACCATGTAATGCCAAATTATCACCAGTAACCTGAATAACAGAACCTTTCAATGGTGCAGTTAAAAACGGCACCAGAACTCCTTCAGTCTCCAAAATTCTCAAATCATCAACAAGTGGCTTTAGAATTGGATCAAACCCATATTTCTTCAAGTCTTCTGAGTGAAAGAGGCTAACAAGATGAATATTCATCAACACAGAATTGAGTTTGGGTGGCAAGTTTCTTAAAATGAAATAAATGCAACCAAGTTTGTGTATTCCCTTCTTTGAGCCTAATGGATTAGCTGTTTCAAAGTCATCGTAATATAGCTGGATCTGAAGAGCATGTTCTTGCTGTGAAAATAAACAATGTTTTTTAAAGTATGACCCATCATTGATGTCTTTATAGATACCCTCTTCTTGACATTTTACATGCTGAAAACTTTTGCATAGCTCCTTATTAACAAACATTGACTTAAGAGTTCCTAATATGGGTATATATGTAAATGTATCATTGACTGGAACTTGGCTGTATGAACCTGTTGTTCTGTCTTTACGTATGTCAAAACGTACACCAAGAACATGCTCTACAGGTTCCACAATATTCCACTTTTGCTCAAAGTACCTCCGCCTCTTAGTTTCTGTGTTCAAGAATGAGAATGGATTTTCAAGTTGACCAAAACAATCCTCAACTTTATCAAGGGACTGTGTAGGTAAATCAACAGAAAGACATTTAATTGCAGCTTCCTTTGCCTGTGCATGGATGTCATTTACAAGCTGCTCCATTGAACCAACCAAACATTGCACAGTGCTTTCTGGAACCCCAGATGCTTGCACCTGAGCAACAACCGAGCTACACATATCCAACAAGTGCTTATTTTCAATAGTGGGCTGGATTGTGACAGGATGCACCACATTTACTGAGTGTGAACTACAAGCTTCAACATTGCCATCTGTCTCATGAACTTCTAAATGGTCAAATGTATCAGAAACAAGCTCCCCATGTACTCGTAACAAATGCTTCTTAAAACCATAATAAGTACAAAAAACAGAAGAGCACCCAGGCTCTCCACATTTTAAACGTAATGAACGTCCAGGATACAAGCCATGCTCAAACTTCAAATGGCGAAGTAACAATGAACAGTTTTTGTGATGTACTCTGCAGACAAAACAGGTCCACATTGTTCAGCACACAAAATTCTTTCAAAGGTCACGGCGAAGAAGTCTTACTCTAATTTCTTTGACCCTTGGACTCTCCTTAGCCTTACCCACATCAACGGCATACACTGTGGTTTGGATGAATGTGAAGAAGTTGTACAAGGCTTCATCATAGGACACAGCAAACACAAAGTGTGCCTTGAAGAGTTCATCAAAGGCTGCAACAGCTGTCTTGGCCTCACAAGGAATTGCTTTCTGGTCCAGGATGATGTAGTAGTTGTGGACGCTGTTCTTCTTTTCCCCAACACAAAGAAGATACGGCTGTGCTGATCCACTTTTTTCAAGAAACGTCACCATGCTCATTCCTACCTAAAAGAAAATTAAAGACAGAAAAACAGTATTAATTTTATTCTCAATTTCCCCTCCAATTTAGTCATGCCAATTACACAATCCACTCATTAGGGACTCTCCCACACACTCTTTCAACACTAGAATGATGACGAGCACATGCCTCCTCCGATACATGTACAACCTGACATCACTTTTTTACACAAAAGAGTTGTAAGCATTTACTTCTTATTTTCTTCAAGTTAATACGTTCCTAAACCTGTCCTCGTTCAAAGAATTGTCAAAAAGAAACATTAACTGAATTGCTGATAACCTTTTTAGTGTTGAATATATTAAAATAAAAATAAAAATAAATAAATAACACTTACTCTCATGAACTTCACCAGGCGGTCCTCAGCTTCAGATGCACTGATCTTTCCCACTTTTTTGCCCTTTGATGTTGGAGGTAAGAGATGAAGAAGCAACAGAATAGATGCCAGGTCACTGTGCCATCCTAGTTAAAAAAAAATAACAGCAAACAATTTAATTTCACACATTTACACACAATTAAAAAAATTATGAATGAGAATATTACCATAATCAGATTCTTGGAGTGCTAATGCAAGAAGATCATCCACATGCGAATTAGAGGGTAGGGTTTTGCAGTCTGCAATTATCTTAGGCTTGAATATTGTTGGCCACTTAGCAAGAAATTTGCCTGATACTTCATCTCCAAACAGCAGCGTGAAATCCTGGTCAACCTGAAATCAACAAGGTTTTAAGGTTTTAACCGTTATTATGTCTATGAATTTAATGTGATGGAATTTTAAAATGTACAAATTTTACCAAGCCTGGCGTATCAAGAAATCGAGGGAAGAGGTCTAGGATGACCGAAGACTTCTCTGGATCATGAATAAGTTTTTGCCTGTGCTTAAATGTTGCTTTCATTTTGCCCTTAACCAGCATTTTGTCAGCTGAGTGGTTCATCAGGGACATTGCCTCTTTGCATTCATCACCAGATAACTGCTCTCCACAAACAGGTATCTCACGATGGGTCTTTGGGCCACCATTGTATTTGGATGTACTTCCACTCTTCACCTCACTTGCTGAGTTGCGCTGAACTGTTTTCAATCTCCAGGCCAAATACCCTGACCCACTTTGAGGATCATAGTAGTGCTCCTATAAAGCAAAGATTCTTTTTTCAAGCTGGAATAAATCAAAACACGAGTACTAGCAACACATGTATATTTATTCACTAACACTTACGTAGCCATTTACTGAATCTGAATCCTTCAAGTGAGGGAAAAGTGTTACTATTCCAAGGGCATACGCAATGCGGACATTCACAGGTGGGATCCTCCTTCATTAAAACCAGACAAGTAATATCAAGAAAAGTGGCCAGGATAAAATGTTGACCAAAATAAAATAATCTAATGTATTCTTTGCTGTTTACTCACCCATGGCCTTCCACCATATCTGCTACAAGTGTGTTCACCATCTTTCTTCTAGTGCCATCAGAAAGACCACTCGTTGTGTGATATTCCTGGAATATCTGGTCACCACCTGGCTTTGAGTGAAGTGCTACTTTGACCATCTGAAACACAAACAGATACATATGCTTTTAAACTACGATTCAAATTGTTCACAAAGGACGTGTCCCCTCAAAAAAAAAAAAAAAAAAACTGATAAAGAGGAATATTTTTGCAAAACCCACTACAATTTACAGCACTTTTGAAAGTGTGCCATTTTGTATACTTTTGATGCACATATCCATTAAAAAAAAAAGAAATGATTTTTTTTTTTTTTTTTTTTTTGCATACTGACATTTGGTATAAAATGATGCACATATGTTTAGCTATAGTCTGGGTGATGCACTATTTAAGGAGAAAACACTATCTGGATGTAAAAGCCACAGTTTTAAGATTGTGCTGTAGGTTGCAGGGAGCAAACTGAAAAAAAGTCTATTCTGCTGTTGCCTTTACTAAAAGTGGACATTTACCACAGATAAACAAAAATCTGAACCCAAAATAAAAACTCAATACCTACCCAACAAATAACCAAATCCACAAAAACTTGGTCCAGTCCATCGAATCTAAGATTGATTTCATGTTTACATGAATCAATTTTGGATATATGAAAATCAATTTTAAAAAAAATAAAACTTAAAAAAAATTAAACCCATCCCAACTAAATATCACAATATGGTAAACTTCAAACTCACATCTTTTGCTTTATTGGGGTCAACTGGTCCATCAATCAGCTGCCTTCGCCGTACCTTCGTAGATTCCAGAATTACAGTTGAGCTTGATGAAGCGGAGTCCTCGGAGCAGAATGAGGTTTCAGAAGAGGATTCTTTCTCATCTGAAAAGATGTACAAAACTGTTGAAAGAAAGAAGAAAGCTTCCAGAAATATAATGCATTTTTTTTATTTAAAATTAATTTTAAATTAGTTCTTTCCACATTCAGATGCAAAAGGACTCAAAAGTTGTGAAAAGTTAGTACAGTGCAGTTAATGTCTCTTTCAATATGTGGAAAAGGTGCTGCAGAGCTGATGTTAATGATTGATTAAAAATGAGTGATTGTATTTGGCTGTGCCAAAGACCATAGTGTGAAGGAAGCAGCTGAATTTCCAGGTGTATCAAAGCATAGTCATACAGGCCTACCAGCAGTGGCAACAATCCCAGTCTACAAGATGTTCATCAGTATAGTAATTGTGACAACTTTCACCACGTATTCAAACTATTCAAACTCGCCCCAATGTTTTATTTAAATTAATGAATTTGCAGTGAAGTGTTTCTTCCAGTTTTTTACCAGTGCTCTCTTCAGTGGAGACCACAAAAGACACTTGAGATGAGTTCAAAAGCTCATCAAAGATGTCTGAATCAACATCAACACCAGAAGAGTCCTTTAAATCCACATGTGTTTTCTCTGGTAGCATGAACTTGGTTAAAACTGCAAAATACAAAAGCTAAAGTTATAAATGTACAAATTTAGACACTTTAGAAAATTAAAAATTAATACTATGTAAAAAAGGAAAACATGGGTATTATTAACTACACTGACTTTCTTTAATGAACTCTGAGTAATCGTAGACATCCTCCTTCTTTGACACCCTAACCCATTTGCGGACTCCCTTACACTCCACAGGAACAAGCATCTTTACACTGAAAAAAATACACAAAGCTGTACTTCAGTCTACAATTGCTCCAGAAACCATTTACATTACATATAGTCATTTTATTCAAAGCGACATACAAATGAAAACAATCACATGAGCAATGTAAGCCCAGTACAGAGATGAAAGTTTAAATATTCTTCAAATCAGAAGTCACTGAACAGTCTATTTTAATAATAGGAGTCTAAGCGCTGTACAAATGATGGATGGGGAGAAAAATTTCAAAAGTTGTGACTGTTACCACCAAATAAAAAATAAAATAAAAAAACAACCAATGAGTAAGCCGTATTACAAACATTCATGCTTAATTCATGAAACTGGCAACCAAATTAACATACGCTGATGTGAGCGTTCACAAAATAACTAGATAATAGGTCAAGCTCTTTGCGTAGCATCTGTACAGCGCGTCCAACTCTCCGTTATAGCCAGCCAGCGTAGTAGTTCAAGTACACACAGACTACATAGTTATTAATAAAATAGTTTGTCTCTGGTCTACACACTTGTAATTAAATAATTAATGTAAACGACACAAAATGCTGTAGCTCCATTTGGCGCCAGAATGGTTCAATCTCAAATTGATCCCTCTTCCAAACATAGCGCACTAAATGAAAAAAAAATCATTACAAAACAGTGACTTAATGTAAAACCGGTAGTTCTGTACTTCAACACGTCTATAAAATATAAAACGACTTCATATGGAACACGTACAGTTGAGTATTTGGTCAGAAACCCTCAGCACAAGAGCTAAATAGCATAGTACACTATGAAGAAAACAGTGTGGCAATTGAGATTTACTCAAAGCAAAACTACAATTTAGGTGTAGTAGATGTTAAACAAGATTTTTTTTCTTTATTTTAGGAGTCAAAATAGTGTACAAAACAATTGTATGGCTTTGTAAAATGTATTTTATGTATCCAGCTGAAATTTAAAACACGTCCTAATCACACAACAGGCGGGAAAGTTAGTTTTGAGGTGAGACGCATTAACTATTTACACACTCGTAAAGAAAAAGCGTAACTATTGCATCTCTCCACCTAGTTAAAACAACACCACCACTAGTAATTTAACTCAACACTAATGTTTTAAACTCTGGATGGGGTAATTAGCTCAAAAAAACGATGGTTAGAGCGCTCGCTTAGCATGCGAGAGGTAGTGGGGGAATCGATACCCGCATTCTCCATTGTAAGTAATATGTTATTATTTTGCTGGAGGCAAAGTCATGGAGGGTTTCTTGGAAAATTAATAATAAACCACTTTACACTACTGAGTATTCTCAATAACAACTCACCTAAACAGGGTTTAATGACACTTTATCTCTCACATTTCTAACAACACATTTGCTACTGAAGCTTCCATCCATCCATCCATCCATAATCTTCCACTTTATCCTCTACTAGGGTCTACTACACTCTCTATGGGGCAATTTGGAGAATTCAAACCGTGCCACCCGTAGTAAACTCTCCTTATACACATAATATTAAACCACACAATAATCACATGCAAAAGTCTAACTGACTCTCTAACTCCTCGTTGAACAACCACTCTCTCCGCTCCTAGGGGTTCGATTTTTCTTTTTACATTTCGTGACTGAAATCTCACACGCTGCTGCACCATTGACTAACACATTAGGTCAGTGGTGCACTCTCTGCGAAACTTGGCTAGCTCAGTCTGTAGTGCCTGATCCTCTTTGCCTCAGAGTCTTGTGTTCAAGATAGTTCTTTCTCCTCTTTACTTTGTTAGTATCAATTATGTAGTACAGTATTTTTAATATTTAATAAATGTTTCCGCTACATCCATGTTTTAACTAATCAGCCATCTATGTCTTTGTTCAAGTCGAAAAACATAAACATGCTGACTGCTGTATGAGGACATTCTTAGTATGTACTTAGTATATAACTAACACTTAGTCTGTACATGAATATAAATCAATAACACATCCACACACACACATATCTCCCTGGTGGTCTAGTGGTTAGGATTTGGCGCTTTCACCGCCACGGCCCGGGTTCGATTCCCGGTCAGGGAAGAGTGAAGCTTTTGTGAAGATCCACAACTGAATAGAACTATTTAGTGTCAGATGTCGTTAGATGTGGGAGGACACCAGAGACCCAAAGAAAAAAGCTGACAGACACAAAGAGAACCCCACCTGAAATCTAACCTGTAATGTTGTTTCAAGAGAGGGTTCTACTATAGTTTAAAACTCTAAAATAGCTAAATGCACTAAAAAACGATGGTCAAGCCAGCCAGCTGCTGATCGTTCTTTTAGATCTATTGACCTAATAGAAGATTAAGACTTACGGGTTAATTGGGGAATTAGCTCAAATGGTAGAGCGCTCGCTTAGCATGCGAGAGGTAGTGGGATCGATACCTGCATTCTCCATTGTAAGTAATATATTATTTTTTTGCTGGAGGCAAAGTCATGGAGGGTTTCTTGGAAAATTAATAATAAACTACTTTAAAGTACTGAGTATTCTCAATAACAACTCACCTAAACAGGGTTTAATGACACTTTATCTCTCACGTTTCTAACAACACGTTTGCTACTGAAGCATCCATCCATCCATTATCTTCCGCATTATCCTCTACTAGGGTCTACTACACTCTCTATGGGGCAATTTGGAGAATTCAATTGACCTTGATCCATGTTTTTGGACTGTGGGAGGTGAACATGCTAACCACTAAGCCACCGTGCCACACCCTTAAGCTTCCACTTTTCTGTAAATTTCTTTAACCCAATCACTGGCCCCATCCCTGTATGCTGACATGGCAAAACATGCTGATGCTTCAAACACTAACTAACGCATTAGCTCAGTGGAGCGCTATCTTTTAACCCCAGTCTGTGAAACATGACCCTTTTTATTTCAGAGTTATGGGTTCAAGACCTTTGTTTCGCCTTTCTTTTGTTTGTATCATTGTTGTACAAGAGTGTTTTTAATATTTAATGAACGCTTCCCCCGACATCCATGTTTTAAATAATCAGCTAATCTGTGTTTTTGTGGTTGTTCAAGTTGAAAAACATAAACATGCTGACTGTAGTATGAGGACATTGAAACATTTCAGTATCACCAAAATGTAAATATAAGTACACATCTGTGTTCAGCACTTATAGCATGTGGGTATTAATATCTGATCTGTATAATAAATCTATAATCTGTATTCTATATTAACACTAATATTTCTATTCCTCCTAAATGCAGCAGCAGCAGATCTAATTGAGATAATACAGAGAAAATACAGAGAATCAATCCCAGAGCATCACGCTGAGATGCTTAATTTCATCTCATACCAAGTATTAACTTTGCTGTTAAAGCTGATACTATACAGCTGCAGCACCTGAGCAGCAGTTACAGGACTGCAATATCAGCACAAAATACACTTTCAAACTGCAATTCTAGAACTTAAATCAAACTGTTGAGAATGCAAGACAGACTTCACGTTTATAATTGTCAATCAGAATTCATCATTCATGGCTGATCATATACAAGGCTTTGGAATTTCTGATATAGTAGTTAGAAGATCTACTGTCCAAGCAGTTCACCTGGTATCAGTTCCTGGCCAATGCAAGCCCTTTATCTTCCTGTAAATGTGAAGTCAGAACAGCACTAAAGTATTTTATATTAGATCTTATATAACTCTAAATTAAACTTCTTGTCAGAATCGTAACTCTGCTTGATGAAATTAAAATACACACTTTTTGCTGACAAGTCAGAATATAAGTAAACTGAAAAAATAAGGCTTCTTTAGGATTTTCTAATCTTTCTATTATGATCCAGTCTAAGCAAAATCAGAACTAAATTTAGTTCCAGCTGTACTATTAAACTGGCTTTAACAGCAGTTTAATTCCTCTCTCCTCTTGCCGGACATGGTGGCGCGTGCCTGCGATCCAAGCTCCTGGGAGGCTGAGGCTGCTGGATCGTTTGAGCTCAGGGGTTCTGGGTTGCAGTGGACTATGTTGAGTGGGTGTCCGCACTAAGTTCTGTATTGATATGGTTTTCCTGAGGGAGCTCGTGACCACCAGGTCGCCTAAGGAGAGCTGAACCGGCCCAGGTCGGGAACGGAGCAGGTCAAAACCCCCATGTGGGTTTGCACCTGTGAATAGTTGCTGTACTCCAGCCTGAGTAATACAATGAGACTCAGTCTTTTGTTATTCCACCTCCTCTAAATCTAATCCAACATTTACAACAAATACACAACACTGAGTCATGGAGGGAAAGTCATGTAGGGTTTCTTGGAAAATTAACGATTATTTTGAACACAATATTGTGGCATTACGTGCCGTCCACTCTACGTTCGGTTTGGGGGCTCCATGTTTAGTTACCAAAGTGCAGGTTGGCAGGTTGCCCAGCCAATGGGGATGGTTCCCATTGGCTCTCCGGACATGCTTTGCGGCGTGGGGATAAAAGTGAGGAGCACTAGAACGAAGGGAAGAGAGGAGAGAGATGTTTGTATAAGTGTGTTTGTGATTCAATAAATGGCAATATTTGCTAAAATGGCTTCATGACTCATGGTCTGTTCCTCATATTCGCTACAATATTGTCAGAATCGGGGGCACGGTCATTTTCTGAGTGAGTTTCCTTTTGTTTTGTTTGCTAGATATTAAAATGCTGACTGAACGTCCTTTGAGTGTGATCATTGTATCTGTTTATCCTGCATCCTGTTTAACTCTGTTTACACCTGTATACTGTTTAGCTCTGTGTTTTTACAGATTTAGTTTTATTGTCACGTTTGTAAATTTGTTCAGCTGAGTCCTGTATCATGTGTAGTTCTGTTATTGTCTGTATCTTTTTTACTTTTTAAGTACTTTTTGCTTTATTATAATAAACATTTACTCCACATTCTATCCCATAATACACCACTTAGTGGTTTACACTACTGAGTATTCTCAGTAACAACTCACCTAAACAGGGTTTAATGACACATTTCTAACATCACATTTGCTACTGAAGCTTCCATCCATCCATCTATCATCTTCCGCTTTATCCTCTACTATGGGTATAATCTACTGGGGGGTTCCACAACGTTTTGGGCACTGGGCAGATACACCCGGGACAGGGCGCCAATCTATTGCTGGGCACAGTCACTAACACAGGCACACTCTATATGGGGCAATTTGGAGAATTCAACTGACCGTGATCCAAGTTTTTGGACTGTGGGAGAAAATGGGAGAACCTGGAGGAAATCCATACGGACACGAGGAGAACATGGAAACTACACCCAGATTGGGAATCGAACGGGAAATGAGAGGCTATCATGCTAACCACTAAGCCACCGTGCCGCTCCCTGAAGCTTCCACTTTTCTGTACATTTCTTCAGCCAAGTCACTGGCCCCATCCCTGTATGCTGACATAGCAAAACATGCTGATGATTCAAACACTAACTAACACATCACCTCAGTGGAGAGCTGTCTTTAAACCCAGGGTAGCTGAGTCTGTGAAGCATGACCCTTTTATTTCAGAGTCATGAGTTCAAGACCCTTGTTTGTTTCTCCTGTTTCTTTTGTTTGTATCAATGTTGTACAATAATGTTTTTAATATTTAATAAACGTTTCTCCCGACATCCATGTTTTTAATAATGAGCTAATCTGTGTGTTTGTGGTTGTTCAAGCAGAAAAAAATACATGCTGACATGTATATGAGGACATTCAAACCAAAATGCAAAAATTGCACTCATCAGTCATTTTATATAAGTACACATCTGTGTTCAGCACGTGATCTCATTCAGGAGACAAGTCATAATGTTCCTCACTGAACCAAATCTGGACATTTCATTCAAGGTTTGGCATTAAACCATGGACCTCTTGCCCTTAGTACATACAGTATGTAGTAGGGCTGTATTCAACTAAGGTTTTTCATAGTCAAATCTGATTCGTCAGATTTTTCCTATAGTCGACTGATAGTCGAATCAGTTAAAATTTCACCACAAGATGGCGCTATAAGCGTGTTTTTTTTTTTTTAATTTTTTTTTATATTTTACATGTTTTTCTAGAGCACCGTAAATGGGTTAAAGCGCACACATCATTTAAAATTTTTTTTTAACAGAAATTAGGATGTGTAACAATCACCTGCGGCACCTGTCCCTCGTTTGCTTTCTGATTATCTCACTTGGGTGATTGGTTGGGTTAGTGCACGTCTTTAATTTGTGGTTACCTTACCCGATGTTGCTTTGTTCGTTTACTTTGTTCTGTTGGTGCTTCGGCACCACTTTTTTAATAAATTCTAGTTTTGGTTTTTATCCCGGTGTTCCAGTTTTTCTCCAACAGCATTTCTGCCACGGTGTGTTATTGCGCATTCGTTCCGCGCAGGTCGCACTCATGGGAGCGTCTCCCTCTGTTTAGACCGGCTGACGCTGTGGCTTACGCGTAGCTGGATCCCGGGAGACGCTCATGCGCGAGCGCCGTTCGCGATTTCCCCGCGGAGCCGCTCATCTCCGGGGAAAGACGGACATTTGTGACAGGATGATTTTATTTGACAAAAGGCTATATATATAATGAAAACAAAGACATTTCATGTAAAAACTAATGCTTAGCAGCAGCCATGGGCACCCTCATGTGATCAAAATGGTACATTCGACTATGAGGTTCATAGTCGACTACGGTTCTCCGAATCGAATCGTCGAATCAGCGAATATTGCAGCTCACCCCTAGTATGTAGTAAACACTCCACCACTGAGCTACAACCTCTAAAATTAAATGCTAACGTGAGAGAGAAAAGTGAAGCCTGTGAATAAAATAACTATAAATAACATGAAAGAAATGAAATATCAAATTATTCATGAATCCACTCCTTGTGTTACATGAGCTACATCTGTTACATGTAACTTCCTGTTGTTATAATAGGTTCCACCTTCATCTCTGAGTTGCTGAGAACTACAGTTGATGCACTCTGCGAGTACCTCCAGTGGCGCAATCGGTTAGCGCGCGGTACTTATACAGCAGTACATTGCAGAGTGATGCCGAGGTTGTGAGTTCAAGCCTCACCTGGAGCAGGTATTTAGCATTTTGAATGTAGTTTTAATCTGATGATAGTTAATTTACTTGAGAGGCGAGCAAATTTTATTAATAAATACATTTTATTTATTAAAAAATAAATGCTGACAAACTGCAATTCAAAAACTTTATAGGAAACTGTTTATTAGTACTTTATTTAAATAGTAGTGGAATGCTAGTTAAATTGTTTTATTATAGAATATAATGTGGAGTAATTGTTGCTATAAAAAACTCAATACACATAAAAATAAACATAAATATATAAGATGTTTATCTATTTGGATTTATTATCATTTGTATTTTGCTGAATGGGTTAGGTGTTGCCCTGATTTATCGGTAAATTTTTAAAAGAGTTAGCTCAGTTTTTAAAAGGCCAACCCAACATGACTGATGTGTCATGCAGAGCAATAGGCACTCAGACTGTGACTTTTAATCACAACATGGAATCAGTCTTGTAGTAGATATCGGCTCTGTGAAGGAGTTTAAAGGAGTGGGAGATCAAAAACCAACGGGTTATTTCGACCTGCCAAAAATGGCTGCGGGCACCCACCAAAACAAGGACTGGGTTTTATCTGCTTTTGGCTCTCTGTACTATCAGCTGGCCTTGAAGGGCAAGCTGCTTAGTGAAATTCCCCCAAACGAACAGTTGTTATGGTTTCCTGGCAAACTGCCCGGCCCTATATCTCTCCTATGGATATTGCCCCCTCCTTTCATTACCCTTGAACATGTCTTCCACAGTGTCTTCTCGTCTATGTCACTATGTCTATGTTGTGTTGCTCCCAAACTGAGCTCATTAAAGTGTAGTCTGAGGACTGGGTTTTTTTTATTAGCTATTTTCTTCTAATGTATCACATTTTCTTAACCACCTGTAACACAATATCGTGGTGTGAACTATCGACGCAGCCTCTTCTTTCTTTGAGGAGCAATATCATGATTCTCTCTATGTCCTGGATGTGTGGTTGAATTAACAATGAAGTATCCTTGTATTCCAAAAAGTAGTTAAAATACTCTGGCAGGTTGCTTGTCCATTGTATGGAAGGCACAGAAACATATTCACACTGTAGAGCTTTAATTTATGTAATATATGTGTCTTTGTTCTGTGTTGTTCAGATTGAGAGTCAAACAGTAAAAAGCATAATTATTAAACTTATATAAAAATATATCAGGAGAGCTGATCTGAAAATCACTTTTTCTAGAACTTTGACATGGTGTCCACCACTCTGGATTTTTAATGAGCAGAAATCAAAGCAGATAAAGTGCTTAGAAAGCAGCACTGCTAATCACTATAACTCTATATCACTATAATGTCCACCTAGTTGCCTAGTTGGTTAAAGTGCCTGTCTAGTAAACAGGAGATCCTGTGTTCAAATACCTCGCTATTTGATGAGCTGTTACAAGCCAATCAATTTTCGTTGTGTTTTCCCTTTAATATATTTTTTGCGTAAAGTTCAATATTGAATATAAACTTATTTTACATAAATCAGAAAAACGTAAATTGTTATACAATAATTATAACAATTTGCTATATTCATTCATTCATTCATTCATTATCTCCCGCTTTATCCTCTATTTATTCCCCATGCCCATCCAGGGGAGAACGTCTCGGGCGCTGGGCAGATAGACCCAGGACAGGGTGCCAATCCATCGCTGGGCACACACTCACTCACACACACACTCTATATAGGGCAATTTGGAGAACTCAATTAACTTGATCCATGTTTTTGGACTGTGGGAGGAAACCGGAAACCGGAGAAACCCGGGAAAACCCACCCAGGGGGAGGAAACCACGCACGGGGAGAACATGGAAACTCCACCCAGATGGGGATTCGAACCAGGAATTTGATCATGTGACCGATAATGCTGCTGCCCTTCTCCACCCTAAAGTGGCACCAGAGCGCAATTTACATGTTTGTCTGAAGCCTGTTGAAAAATGTTTGTATAGACACAATACAGAGAAGATTTGTTTTGATTTTTGTTTGAACTCTAAAATGCTACGCTCAGTGAAAGAAATAGGGATAGGGTTCCAACTTAGTTTAGTTTCTGTGCATCATGGATTATAATATATATCACTTGATTGAACTTAAAACAAACTAATACTTTACTGATGAAATATCTCTGCTGTATCAAAACAAAATATTCTTTTAACAAATATTCTTTTTTTTTTTTTTTTATTGTAATTATTTGGTATCACTTGACATCTTTTGTCTGTGCAGTCCATAATTCCGTATTACCATATTTTCCGGACCATAAGCCGCACCGTATTATAAGGCGCAGTCTCAATTACGGACTCTACTTCTGTACGGTACTTATTCTGTACAGAACTGTATTATAAGGCACTTGCTAAAACATACGATCTACAAGAAAAGTAAAACGGTGATTTATAATTGAAGTTTATTCTACTACTTGACAAAACACACATTATTTTTAATCACTCTTCTCCCACAAATCCATCAAAGTCCTCATCTTCTGTGTCTGAATTAAAAAACTGTGCAATTTCACAATTGAGCACTCCGAGTCAGTCTCATCGCCAGGCGGCTGTTCAGCAATGATGCCGGCTTTCGCGAAAGCTCGGACAACAGTTACAGCAGAAACCTTAGCCCAGGTATCCACAATCCATTCACAGACGGTGGCGTAACTCTCCAGCCGCTGCCTCCCGAGTTTTAGTAAACGTGTGTTCGCCGTCTATCATCCATTGCTCCCACACCGCCCGTAACTTTACTTTAAACGCCCTGGTTACGCCAATGTCCAGCGGTTGGAGTTCTTTATTTAATCCTCCTGGAATGACGTCAAGCTCCGAATTATATTATTATACCGGATTATAAGACGCACGTCCGATTTCTGGGAAAATTTTAGGCTTTTAGGTGCACCTTATAGTCCGGAAAATGCGATATTATAAATACTTACTTTAGACAAACAAAATCTAAAGAACACAGGACCAGTTGATTGATTGATTGATTGAAAATAAAGTTTTTTTTAAAAGAGCTTGCCATGACCCCGTTTCGAACGGGAGTTGCTGTGACCACAACACAGAGTACTAAACACTATTTGTCGACGGAACAACACTATGCCCTTAAAAGAACAGCTCTTAAAACTAGATATTAATGAAACAGCAGCAACATATTGGGCATGGTGGCTTAGTGGTTATCACGTTCACCTCTCCAGGTTCGAATCCCCATATGGGTGGAGTTTCCATGTTCTCCCCGTGTCTGCGTGGGTTTCCTCTGGGTTCTCCGGTTTCCTCTCACAGTCCAAAAACATGGATCAAGTCAGTTGAATTCTCCAAATTGCCCCATATAGGGTGTGTCTGTGTGAGTGAGTGTGTGCCCAGCGATGGATTGGCGCCCTGTCCTGGGTCTATCTGCCCAGTGCCCGAGACGTTCTCCCCTGGATGGGCATGGGGAACCCCACCGCAACCCTAATAGAGGATAAAGCGGAAGATAATGAATGTATATATTCATTATCTTATCTTATATAAAAATATATAATACCCAGGGTTGCTGAAGTCACGATGCAGAATACAAATAATTTTGGGTTACTGGACGCCATAATACCCTTTCAAATGTCTTTCATTGATCTGGACTTTGATGAAAAAGAAGTGCTTTCCAATGTTTCTAAATTCTTATTTTGCTGGACAATCATGGGGCCTAAAAAATTCAACCTTTACAACCAGCAAGGTAAACCTCAAAAATCATCATACCAGGAGTTGAACCCGGAATCCTAACCACCAACAGAGGGCGCAGTGGGTCAGTGTATCTGCTTGTCACCAAAAGCACCGTGCCGCCCATAGTAATCTCTCCTTATGCACATAATATTACACCACATAATAATCACATGCAAATCTACTGAACTTAAACAACTTGAACAATCACTCTCTCACTCCTCGTTAGTATAGTGGACAGTATCTCCGCCTGTCACGCGGAAGACCGGGGTTCGATTCCCCGACGGGGAGAATTAGCTTTTACAGTTCGTGACTGAAATCTCACACGCTGCTGCACCATTAACTAACACATGAGGTCAGTGGTGCACTCTCTGTGAAACTTGGCTAGCTCAGTCTGTAGTGCCTGATCCTCTTTGTTTCAGTGTCATGTGTTTAAGCCAGTTCTTTCTCCTCTTTACTTTGTTTGTATCAATGATGTAGTACAGTATTTTTAATATTTAATAAATGTTTCCGCTACATCCATGTTTTAACTACTCAGCCATCTATGTGTTTGTTCAAGTAGAAAAACATAAACATGCTGACTGCTGTATGAGGACATTCTTAGTATGTACTTAGTATATAACTAATACTTAGTCTGTACATGAATGTAAAACAATAACACATGCACATGTACATATCTCCCTGGTGGTCTAGTGGTTAGGATTTGGCGCTGCCACGGCCCGAGTTCGATTCCCGGTCAGGGAAGAGTGAATCTTTTGTTAAGATCCACAACTGAATAGAACTATTTAGTGTCAGAATGTCGTTAGATGTGGGAGGAAACCAGAGACCCAAAGAGAACCCCACCTGAAATCAAACCTGCAATGTTGTTTGAAGAGAGGGTTCTACTATAGTTTAAAACTCTAAAATAGCTCTATTCTGTTTTTCTTGCTGTGATAAGTGCTATTTTTTGGGGGGTAGTTTAAAGTGACTTGAGCTCCAGATGATCTGTTTTCACAATAAAATTGATTATAATAATAAAAAAAACACCTGAACACTTCAAATCTGGAGCACTGATTGATACATTGCATGTAAGTGCTTTTCTTTGGGGCAGTATCAGCTGTGACTTTGAATACAATTAGTTTCTTTTGTTCTCTAAAGCATCTCTGAACCTTGCATCAACTGCAGACAACAATAATTATATTTATATATATAAGTGCTTAGAAGTAACAGCAACATTTAGAGATAAGTGCTTAGAGCACTAGAATTTAGTGATTTTTACAAATTCAAAATTCAAACAAAAAAAATGACTTGCACTTTAGAATAGATTTAAAGGTGAAGTGACTTTTTGGGGGATCTGTTAGTTCTTCTGTTCATCTTTATCCTCAGATTTACTGATTCACTGAGAGTCGATTCACATGAACACTGAGTTCAACTAACAGTATCCTACTATTTTCTTTAATTACAGCTTTAACTTTTTATTTTAAACTTTATTTTTGCTAAATTAATGGACTTTGTATCTTGTTTATCATAAAATAATGAATATGTTTATATTGTAGTGTATAAATAATTCCTCTTAAACCAATTTATTCTGTACTAACACTTTGTTTAGGACATGCTTTTTTCTCAAACCTATCTACAGTCTTGTATTAGTGCACTATCTAGTGTGTGAAAGATATATGACTGCTGCCCTCTTGTGGTAAGAAATGACATTTACATTTCACCATCTAATTATGAATGTGTTAAAAGTTAAATAAATGACATTAATTAAAACGTACATAAATACTATGCACTGTGTAACAACATAAACAGCAACTTATTAATATTATAAACATATGTTTTAAAAATAAACTTGTTTCACCTCTAAATTAAATTCAAATGAGGGTGGCATGTTGGCTTAGTGGTTAGCACATTCGCCTCTCAGCGCTAGGGATTCGCAATCTGGGTGAAGTTTCCATGTTCTCCCTCTGTCCATGTGGGTTTCCTCCCACAGTCCAAAAACATGGATCAAGGTC
The DNA here is from genome assembly GCA_019802505.1 of Corydoras sp. C115. Lineage (NCBI taxonomy): Eukaryota > Metazoa > Chordata > Actinopteri > Siluriformes > Callichthyidae > Corydoras > Corydoras sp. C115. The sequence goes on along the minus strand of JAFMOC010001448.1, from coordinate 32,945 downwards.
AAGTGACCCATGTGAATGTGAGTGTCCCAGTAATAGATTGGCGCCCTGTCCTGGGTGTATCTGCCCAGCGCCCGAAACGTTCTTCCTGGATGGGCATGGGGAACCCCCGACCCTAGTAAGGATAAAGCGGATAACGGATGGATGGAAATCCAATGACTCGGAATCTGCAATAACACATTTCACATGTAACAAGCTCTTAGTTTTCTAATCTGTGTTTCAATAGTGACTAATTTGATGTTTTTCAAAATGTAGGATTCATTTAAAAGTCAATATAATTTCATACATAAACTATATGAGTTTATTGTGAAACACTTTTAGACTGTATCATTTCAAAATCATCACTCTGTCCTGGATTACATGAAGATATAAAAGGTTTAAAGTCTGCTTTTGTAGACTGGATTTAAAGTTTATTTTTAAAAGAGACAAATAATTTATTTCTCAGACATTATGGCAATAGTTCTGTTCAATAGTTTAAACCAATCAGGGAAGACTTTATAAAAAAAACTTTGTAATGCTGTTATTTACATTTCAAATTATAAAATGTTTGAAGAATTTATTATTTCAAAAGTATAATTCTGATTTGTGTATTAAATGTCATTCTAAAAACAAAATAAGTGAAAATACAAATAAAAACATTCACTTAAATTTAAAAAATACACCAACAAAATATTTAAAAAAAAAAAAAATCTAAACAGCTAAAAATACAATGTAAACTGCTGTAATAGTAAAAACATTATAATAATAAAACACTAAAGTGATCAAATAAATAAAGAAAATAATAATTGCGTTATTATAATAGTGTTTAGTTTATTACAGTTTTATTCCACAAGGTGGCAGCAGTCAGTAAAATTCCTCTTCTTAAAGTCCTGCTCGTTGTGAGATTAAATGGATTTTTGTGTTTCATAATTTTATATAATTAACTGTCCCTCAAATTACACTGTGCACATTTTATTACATTTAGATTAATTAACTTTTAATATAAATTTAGACTTTTAAGCGTTTATGTCAATTTGATGGTAAAAATGTAAAAATGCGATGTTGGCAGTTTTCACCACAAGATGGCAGTAGTACAGATGTACATTTACAGCACATAGTTATACAAAAAAGAGAAAGTTTGAACTGGATAAACAAATGCATATTTAATAATGAAGTGCACTAAATGCAGCTTTACTTCCTGTGTTTTACACCCTAGATAGTGAACTAATATAAGAACTGTAGATCTATTTAAGACACAAAGATGCTTCCATAAAGAAAACGCTAGAACAGAATAAACGAGTTTAAAAGGAATTCTTTATAGAAATTAAAACGTAAAAAATCACACAAAGTTGCAACTATTAACATAATATTGAGTTTAATTTTAAAAGTTAAACCAGTGATTTTGGAATAAAAAGGTTGAAGGCTGTAAGCTGAATCACTGACTCTTTTGTGTGAATCGACTCAGTGAGTCATAAGATCTAGAAGGTTGTACAGTTTGTTCTACACAGTTCTTTTAATCTGCTCTCTACTGTCATAAGTTTAGATCCATGTTCACATCATTAGCTCTTTTTGGGGATCATGATTAGAACATTGTGAAGCTGCTTTGAGACAATGCACTATTATAAACAGTGTTCTGTAAAGAAACCTGAAGTAAAACTCTTTGGCATGTTCTCCTGAATGAATGACTGCAGTAAACACAACTGCAGGTATGATGTGTAAGACTTTTATCATTGAGGGATAGTTTTGCTTCCTATAAAGTCAACACAATATGACCTTTTAGAATAATCTCAGATATTTAAAAAAGTTTTTAAGTTAATGATAAAGTGATTAAAGGCATGAATGGGGATTGAACCCATGATCTTTGGTTTACAAGACCAATGCCGTACCACTTGGCCACCTTGTCCTCACCATGTAACACTTAATAATGAGAATCCTGATGAGAAGTGTTATGTTTGCGCTGATGGGGAAACATGGAGTGAAACAGTTCACCACATTGAATCAGCTGAAAGAAACTTCTGCAGCATATTGAGAAACCTAATGTCTATCAGGTTGTGTTTTATTATACTTTAGTGCACAGAGACTTTAGGATTTTATTCAGATGGAAGTTCAGGGTGAGTCATTAGTGAGAGCTTTTACATGAAAAGTACAGATGAAGCATCAGTACAGAAGATGAAGATGCAGGAGGCCAAAAAATAAATTCATGAAATCATTTAATAACCAAATAAAATAAATTTCTACATTTCTGCTGATATTTCTATTTTTCTTTCACTATTTCTTCAAAATCCTACTTCCAGATGCATTTGTATTGAAGGTCTCATTGTGGTACTTTTGTTTTTGCTAAGTCTTTAAAGCAGATTTATTTCAATGTGTTGTTTAAACAAAGCTAATTAAGATAATAAAGACCTCAAACACACAGGAATGAGATCATGAGAAAATCAGCTGTAATAAACATATGTGTAGAGCTGATCAGAGATTTAAACCTGGTACCTCTCACACTCTAAACAAAGATCATCCCCCAAAATGAAATCACAACAGGACTTTTATTTCTTTTAATTATCTTTAATGTAAAAAAGTTAAAATAATTAAGGTGAAATATTTTCAGAAAGTGCAGAATTTGACTGGTTGTTTTTTGGATTTGATTAATGAAAAGAAAACATGACAGACTTTTTACTGTCTAAAGATATTCTTCTGTTGTGCTGCATTTTATAACCACACCCATAACAGCTTAACTAAATGAACAGAATACCAGGATTCTGACCACATGATGTCAGAAAGGCCAAGCAGTTTATCACTGATGATGTCAAGTGAAATGTTCAGGATTTAGAGTAGAAAACACTAATGTAAATAAGTTTTCACATTTCTTCCGATCGTGCTTTTTGAATGTATTTATAATGTATTATAAAAAGCTAAAGGTCTCAGTGAAGAATCCTGCAGAATACGGACTCAGTGAGGACTGTCAAGTGAAAATTAAGGAAGTGAAAGCACTCATTTTAGCCGTGGCCAAGTGTTTAAAGTGATGGATTTGAGATCCATTGAGGTCTCTGTGTGCAGGTTCAAACCCTATTGACTACGAACTCATTTTATGTTCTTTGTAGAAGTTGGTGGTCTTTTTGAAGGGTTATGGAAGTGAGAATCCTTACATTATAAAGGGTCATGAAAGTGGCATAGTACCCGAGGAACATGAGTCAGTGACACAGTGTGGACTGTCAAGTGAAAGTGAAGAAAAGATCCACCTGCACTGTAGTCATGGGAGAGTGGTAAGGACATTGAACCTGAAATCTATTGGGGTCTTCCTGTGCAGTGTTAAATTTTTCTGGCTAAAAGTTCACTATGGTTCCAATTTGGAAGTGGGTAATCTTACTGAAGATCATGGAAGTGACCTTGTATCCATAGAAAATGAGTCATTTACAGATTGATGCGATGCACCAGAAAGCCATTGACTCACTAGATTTTCAGTTTGAAAAAAGTTAGATATTCCTAAGGGTTATGGAAGAGTCATTGTCCCCACAGAACATGATTAAGTTACACAGCGAGGACCATCAAGTGAAAATGAAGGAAGCCACTGTCCTTGTGGTAGTCTTGAGTGGTTAATGCGATGAAATTATAATCAGTTGGCACCTCCCTATATAGGTTTGAATCCTCCCTACTACGAATTTACTAGATGTTCAAATTAAAAGTGCACCTTTTGAAGGGTTATGGAAGTGACAGTCCTTCCCTTTTAAAGGTTAATGGAAGTGGCGTAGCCCCCAAAGGAACTGAGTCAGTTACACAGTGAGGACCATCATAAGAAAATAAAGGAGAACCAAGTTCAGCGGTAGTCATGGCCGAGTGGTTAAGGTGATGGACTCGAAATCCATTGGGGTCTCCCTGCGCAGGTTCAAATCCTGCTGACTTAAAACTCACCACATTGTTAATTTGAATGTGTGAGATCTTTTTGAAGGGTTAAAAAGTTTGTTGTACCCAAAAAACATCCCATCCATATCTTTTGCTTTATCCTCTATTAGGGTCGCTAGGGGGTTCCCCATGCCCATCCAGGGGAGAATGTTTTGGGCGCTGGGCAGATACACCCAGGACAGGGCGCCAATCTATCACTGGGCACACACTCACACACACTCACACATACACACACTACATGGGGCAATTTGGAGAATCAATTGACTTGATCCATGTTTTGGACTGTGGGAGGAAACCGGAGAACCCGGAGGAAACCACACGGACACGGGGAGAAAATGGAAACTCCACCCAGATTGGGATTCGAAATGGGAATCCCTAGCACTGAGAGGTGAACGTGCTAACCCACTAAAAAGCATGAGTCTCTAAAACAGTGAAGACAACTAAGTGAAAATAAAGGAAAGCATGTCTTGGCGTTAGTCAAGGCAGAGTGGTTAAGGCAATGGCTTGATATCCATTGTGATTTCCTCCCACGCAGATTCAAATCCTGCTGATTATGATCTCACTGGATTTTCAATTTTAAAGCTAGTGATCTTTTTAAAGGATTATAGAAGTGACGTTATCCTGACAGAACATGATTAAACTCATGCACTTCAGTGTACAAGATCATCTTCTTACCATCACACATCATTCCTTTATTAATTCAGCAGAGAGTAAATGAATAAACATCCAGAATGTTTCTACCTCCTCTGGTATTTCTACATGTCTTTAACTAAGACTCAGGCTCCGACCCCTCATTTCTGGTTCCATATATATTTGTGCTGAATGTCTCATTGTGTATGTTTTTGTTTGTATTGTGCGTCTTAAAAGCAGATCTATTTCACTGTGTTATTTAAATAAAATTAATTAAGATTTGACTTTGTCTCTTTGTCCTAGGCACCTGTTACATAGGATTATCAGTCTTTTATGTAATTAAAAAGTATTCAATTATAAAAAACCTCAAATAGAATATATTGTGAAATCATGTGATGAAGTGTAAAGATAAAAAAATGTCAAAGGGCAGGGTGTTGACTTGTTTCTGCAAATAATTTAAATATATTTTAATCTAAATACATTATTTAAGAATCACTCTGTACCTCCAAACTCTCATCCACTGAACTACACTTCTGGATTCCTCTGAGAGAAAATAACAAAAACAATGATAATATGCAACAAGAGATTAAGTTTATGACATTTATTACAGGATTCACTTCTATTACAATTTCAGCACATCATATATCATCTAAGTAAGCGCAACATAAAATAAACCAACAACTACAGTAGAACTGATGATTCACTACATGGGTATTTCATTAAAACAATAAGGCACAAGAGGGCGTGCATTACTGTGAATAATTCACAGAAAAGAAGTGTTGTTGAGACATTTATAAAAAACGAGTAGTACCAGTCCTTGTCTGATTGGCTAAGTCATTTGTCCAGCCATGACATAATTGATAATTGGTAATAATGCACACTTCTGACCGCTTGAAACCGGAAACTGTTGCAGAAGACCTTTATTAACATTTTTTCTATCAGTCAATGCATTTATGCGTTATATTTTATTATATAGTGTGTTTGTAACACCACTTCATGTTCCTGTGGTTTATTCACAAAAATGAACACCCTCTCATGTCTTTTTTATTTATTAAACACAAACTTCGATATATGCATATATATATATGTTAAAATGCACCACAGAACCATTCATATATATGTGTCATAATTTACTATAAACAGGTACTACTATGTATCATATATATTAGTGGCTTTCAGAGTAAAAACATCCCTGTTGTTTTCCAATTGACTGTAGCTACTTATATGAATAAATGTAAAAAGTTCAAGAAATGTATCTTAACTATACTTTGTGTCATTAAATCATCATTTAATTGAGTGTAAAACTTATATGAATATGTAACACAAAACTTTAGCACAAATCTCAGTGTTATCCTGAGTAACACAACAGGGGTTACTGATGATTCAGTTCTGACTGAATGTACCGGTACATTATTGAACTTTCTCCTTAACTAAACCATCTTTCAAACAATGATCAATACAGGAATATGGTTTCTCTTATGAGTGAATGCACTGATGACGTTTCAGATTACCCTGCTGAGTAAAACTCTTCCCACACTGTGAGCAGGAATAAGGTTTCTCTCCTGTGTGAATGCGCTGATGTGATTTTAGATTACTCTGTTGAGTAAAACTCTTCCCACACTGTGAGCAGGAATATGGTTTTTCTCCTGTATGAATGCGCTGATGAAGTTTTAGATAACTCTGCAGAGTAAAACTCTTCCCACACTGTGAGCAGGAATATGGTTTCTCTCCTGTGTGAATGCGCTGATGAAGTTTTAGATAACTCTGCTGAGTAAAACTCTTCCCACACTGTGAGCAGGAATATGGTGTTCTCTCCTGTGTGAATGCGCTGATGATATTTTAGACACTGTGACCCTGTTTGCGCTGATGACAGTAAAACTCTTCCCACACTGTGAGCAGAATATGGTTTCTCTCCTGTGTGAATGCGCTGATGACGTTTTAGAGTACTCTGTTCAGTAAAACTCTTCCCACACTGTGAGCAGGAATATGGTTTCTCTCCTGTGTGAATGCGCTGATGTGATTTTTAGATACTCTGTTCAGTAAAACTCTTCCCACACTGTGAGCAGGAATATGGTTTCTCTCCTGTGTGAATGCGCTGATGACTTTTTAGAGTACTTTTCACAGTAAAACTCTTCCCACACTGTGAACAGGAATATGGTTTCTCTCCTGTGTGAATGCGCTGATGACTTTTTAGATGACTTCACGGTGAGTAAAATTCTTCCCACACTGTGAGCAGGAATATGGTTTCTCCCCTGTGTGAATGCGCTGATGTGTTTTAAGACCAGACTGAGTTGTAAAGATTTTTCCACACTGCACACAGAAAAGTTTTTTTGCTTTGATGGACATACACTGGTGTTTTTTGAGTTCAGTCATTTTGGTAAAAGTTTCATCACAACTTAAGCAGTTATTTTTCTTCTTGGTCATGTCTTGGTGATGATGCAGCGAGGTCATGTAGGGTTCTGCTTCTGTTTAAAAAACAATTTGTGAGAGTCAGACAACTAATTCAGTAATTAAACATGTAAACAATATATGAAAATAACAAACCAAGTCCTTGGTTTGTATAACTGGGACTGTAACTGCCTACTTGAGCAGTTTATATTTTTAATTGTATTTTATGGTTCCTGCCTATTTAAGAATTGACAATGTACGTTTTAAGGTTACAAGGCTTCAAATGTTCCAAAGTTAGAATTAAGGGGTTAAAGTGTTTATTAAGGAGTCGAGGAGCAACAAGAAGTAACATGAAGCCATATGCTCTCTTTAATATTTAATGCAGCCAATGAGTACTTACGGTTGGGTGTAAGGTTATGTACAAAGTTAAGGTACAAACTCAAGAATAAACCTAATCAGTTTTGGCAAGAATATTTCTGCTGGCAACTTTAAATCGGAGAGAGCTACACTAAGAACTCAATGCTTCAGGAAACAGCATAATAAGAACTCAATGCTTCAGGAAACAGCATAGTAAGAACAGCACAAGAGGCTAGTGGTTTGTAGTAGCCAAGAAGATAGAAGATGACAAATAGTGATAATGAGTGTGCTGATGTGAGTAGTGAGCAGAGCCGCACGCTCATGGAGTCAAGATTGTGTCAAGGATGAGCCACAGTCCCATGCTAACATGCATTCACAAGCAACTAATTGTCCAAAAGGTCATGACTCAATTCCTCTACAAGAGACCAAAGAGTCTGCAAGATGACGGAGGAGCGAGTTGGATTCGCTACCCGGAACGAACTCAGTCTGGAGCGGAGATACAACAATACAGTTTATTGGTTATTCCTCACAACAGTTGTGGAGCGGCGTTAGGAGGTGTTCACGCTTGCGGGAAAACACGGAGCGCTGAGCGGCGGTGTGACGTAGTAGCGCAGGGAGACGACGTCAGCGGCCGTGTTCCAAACCGCGGCTCCAACAGACTGAAGTGAGGCTAGGCAGGTTGTAGCAGCGGCACGCGGTCTGTACACACAAGCACAAGACAGGAACAGTACGAGGCACACAAAACATAAACAGCAAGGAAGCAAGACGAGGCGTAACGTGGATAGGGGCCAAAGAGGACGTGACGTGACACTAGGAACACACAAGCACAAGACAGGAACAGTACGAGGCACACAAAACATAAACAGCAAGGAAGCAAGACGAGGCGTAACGTGGATAGGGGCCAAAGAGGACGTGACGTGACACTAGGAACACACAAGACCCATTGGCGACGAGAGACGGGACGGCGTGCCTAATATAGGGGACGTGATTAACACCAGGTGAACACAATTACGAAGCGTGACCCGAACACACCCACACCACGTGACAACACATAACATAACCCCCCCCTCAATGGGTGCCCCCTGGCACCCTAAGACGGTTACTCGGGCACCTGCGATGGAATTCCTTCACGAGGGCGGGATCCAGGATGGCAGCACGGGGAACCCAGGAGCGCTCCTCCGGTCCGTAACCCTTCCAGTCCACCAAGTACTGGATGCCTCTGCCTCGGCGGCGGGAGTCCAGCAGGCGACGTACGGTGAAGGCAGGTTGACCGTCGATGAGGCGTGGGGCAGGGGTGCTCCGGGGTGTGGGGTTGAGCGGGGAGTGAGTGACCGGCTTGACGTGGGAAACGTGGAAGGTGGGGTGGATGCGCATGTGCCGGGGCAGGCGGAGGCGGATGGCTGCAGGGTTTATGATCTTGGTGATGGGAAAGGGTCCAATGAAACGAGGGGCCAGTTTCCGGGATTCAACTTTTAAGGGAATGTTGCGGGTGGACAGCCAGACCAACTGTCCCACCTTGTAGGCCTGGGCTTGGCGGCGACGGCGGTTGGCGGAGGATATGAGGGTGGAGCGGGCTTGGCGGAGTGCAATGTGCGTGTCTTTCCACACCCGGCGGCAGCGACGGATGTGCTGGCTGACAGAGGGAACGGCGATCTCCTGCTGTTCCTCAGGGAACAGTGGTGGTTGGTAGCCCAGAGCGACCTCAAAAGGAGACCTGCCGGTGGCGGAGCTGCGTGCCGTGTTGATGGCGTATTCGACCCAGGGGAGATGTTCGCTCCAGCGTTCTGGGTGCTGGGCCGACACGCAGCGTAGTGTGGTCTCCACAACCTGGTTAGTTCTCTCGGCCTGTCCGTTCGACTGTGGATGCCCACCAGAGGTTAATGACAGGGATGTGCCAAAGTACTTGAAAAAGGCTTTCCATACCTGGGAGACGAACTGCGGACCTCGATCAGACACGATGTCCACCGGGATGCCGAAAATCCTGAAGACGTGATCAAAGACTAGTTTGGCGGTAGCAAGGGCCGAAGGTAGTCCTGGAAGGGCCAAGAGGCGTACTGATTTGGAGAACCTGTCCACTATGGTGAGTATGACCGAGTTGCCCTTAGAGTTCGGCAGCCTGGTGACGAAATCGAGGGCGATGTGGGACCATGGGCGCCCAGGTATGGAAAGCGGCAGGAGAAGTCCAGACGGTGGCTGATGAGATGCCTTGTTGCGGGCACAAACAGCACAGGAGTTGATAAACTGGCGGAGGTCAGAGGCAAGGGAGGGCCACCAAAAGCGCCGCCTGATGATCTCCTCTGTACGGGATAGGCCCGGGTGGCATGCCCAGCGGGACTCATGGGCCCACTTGAGTACAGCGGGGCGGGCGGCGGGGGGAACAAACATGCGGTCCGGTGGGCCTTGTCCGGGATCCGGTTCCTTGCGGAGTTCCCTCTCCACGGTCCTCAGAACTTCCCAGGAGACACCTGCTAGTACACAACAGGACGGTAGGATGGTGTCAGTACAGGTTATGGGCTCTTCTGGCGAGAAGAGCCGCGACAAGGCATCCGGCTTGGCATTCCGAGAACCGGGTCGGTACGTGATAGTGAAGTTAAACCTCCCAAAAAACAGAGCCCACCGTGCCTGCCGAGAGTTTAGTCTTCTCGCCGACTGTATGTATGCCAGGTTTTTGTGGTCCGTCCATACCACAAATGGTTGTTCAGCCCCCTCCAGCCAGTGGCGCCATTCCTCCAGAGCCAGTTTTACAGCGAGGAGTTCCCAGTTGCCTACGTCATAATTTCTCTCCGTGGGGGAGAGTTTCTTAGAAAAGAAGGCGCATGGGTGAAGGCGGCCCTCGTCGGTACGTTGAGAGAGCACGGCTCCAGCTCCCGTGCTGGAGGCGTCGACTTCCACGACGAACTGTTTGCCCGGATCAGGTTGAACGAGGATGGGGGCTGAGGTGAATAAGGACTTGAGATGGTCCATGGCTGCTTGGGCTTCCGCCGTCCACCGGAAAGGCACCTTGACGGATGTGAGGGCCGTTAGGGGGGTGGTGATGGTGCTATAGTTCCGGATGAAGCGGTGATAGAAGTTTGCAAATCCGAGGAACCTTTGCAGCTCGGTCCGGGAGGTAGGAACTGGCCATTCGCAGATCGCCCGGATCTTTTCAGTGTCGGGCTTGATGGACCCAGGAGACACCACAAAGCCCAGGAAGGTAACGGACTGCTGGTGGAAGCAACATTTCTCCGCCTTTACGAATAGTCGGTTCTGCAGCAGTCGGTTAAGGACCTGACGTACGTGCTGGACATGATCCTTTTGGTTGCGAGAGAAAATCAAAATGTCATCGAGATAGACGAACACGAACCGATCGAGGAAGTCCCTGAGCACGTCGTTAACTAAGGCTTGGAACACCGCGGGGGCGTTTCTAAGACCGAACGGAACCACGCGGTATTTGTAGTGACCACTAGGGGTGTTGAAGGCCGTCTTCCATCCCCCTTACGTATACGCACCAGGTGATAGGCGTTGCGTAGGTCAAGTTTAGTAAAAATAGTGGCTCCCTGCAGTGACTCAAACACGGAGGATGTAAGCGGCAGAGGGTATTTGTAGGGGACTGTGATGTTATTCAGTCCCCTATAGTCAATGCAGGGCCGTAGGGTGCCGTCTTTCTTGGCTACAAAAAAGAATCCGGCCCCTACGGGGGTGTGGAAGGACGGATCAACCCCGTGGCTAGACACTCGGTTATGTACTTCTCCATTGCCTCCCTCTCCGGTCGAGATAACGGGTATAGACGACAGGAAGGGAGAGGAGCACCGGGCAATAGATCTACAGAGCAATCATAAGACCTATGAGGGGGAAGTTGGCAGGCCCTGTCTTTGGAGAAAACCTCCCCTAGGTCATGGTAGACCTCCGGAATGGAGGAGAGATCCACCGCAGTGTGGTGGTTCCCCTCAGGTGCATTACCAGTGGGTACTGCCGCCCGAAGGCAGGAGGAGTGGCAGTGGACCCCCCACGTGAGAACCCTAGACTGGACCCAATCAAGGTGGGGATTGTGAGTCTGTAACCAGGGGAAACCTAGGATGACTGGGGTGTCAGGGGATCGAAACACCGAGAAACTTAGTTCTTCCCTGTGATTGCCGTCGATAAGGAGGCAGACCGGTTGGGTACGATGAGTGATGGGGGAGAGGTGTCTGCCGTCTAAGGCGACGGTGTGGAGAGGAGAGGGCAATGGAGACATTGGTAACCCTAATTTTGAGGCGAAGTCGAAGTCAACAAGATTCTCCTCTGCCCCAGAATCTATGAGGACAACGACCTGCTGGCTGCGGGTGGGCAGAAGGAAAACCGCAGGGAGGCACAGACGACGGGACGAGGGATTATGGGTAGGACTCGACAGGACCCCAAACTTCACTGTCGAGTCAACCCTTTTAGGCCGAACCGGGCAAGCCATAACCTGGTGGCTGCCATTGCCGCAGTAAAAACAGCGACCCTGTTCCCTACGGACGGCACGCTCGCCTGGGGACAGGGTGGCCCCTCCCAACTGCATTGGTTCAGACCCGTTAGTAGGTTTGGGGGGAGACGTGAGAACCCTGGGCGAAGTAGGGGAGCGGACGGTGTCGCGGAGAGACCGTTCACGGCACCGCTCGTAAATGCGACCGTCGAGACGTATGGCGAGGTCTATAAGTCCCTGAAGAGTTTGAGGGCGGTCACGGGTTGCTAGTTCGTCGCGGACGCGATCACTGAGAGCGTGCCTGAACACCCCGCGCAGCGAACGCTCGCACCACCCCGATTCCGCCGCCAGTGTCTGGAACTCCACCACGAACTCTGCCACCGAACGCGTACCCTGACGAACCGAAAGTAAGCGGCTATCCACGTCATCCGAGTAGTCCGGACGGTCGAATACCCCACGAAAACGTTTAATAAACGAGGCATAAGTGGACGAGAGCGGAGACGCGCCCCCCTGTGTGGCCTCAGCCCACTTCAGCGCGTAGTAGTCCAATAATGAACGAGATCTTGAACGCGTCTGAGGGGAAACAGGACGGCCGAATACCGAAATAAAGTTCGCACTGAAAAAGGAACCCTCGGCATTTCTGCAAATCCCCGTCGTACGGGTCGGGGTGTACCGCGGCTCCGTCGGGACGCGGGGACGATAACGTAGGCTAAATCGGAACCTGAAGCGAGGAGCCAGCAGTAGCGGACGCGCTAGCGGGATCAGGAGCGGGGAGACGCATGGCCGGTAGAGACGAGACCAAAGAACTGACCTGGAGTGATAGGTTGCTAACTAAGTCAGCGAGTTGTTCCTGACGATTGAAGAGGACGTCGAGGCGTGGATCCGGGATGGTTTGTTGTCGGGCAGATGGCAATGGCGCCGACTCCGCCTCCGAGGTGAGTTGTCCCGAGGAATCCATAATGGCCAATGGGTAATGTTAAGGTCGAAAGACCGGAGCGAGTTGGATTCGCTACCCGGAACGAACTCAGTCTGGAGCGGAGATACAACAATACAGTTTATTGGTTATTCCTCACAACAGTTGTGGAGCGGCGTTAGGAGGTGTTCACGCTTGCGGGAAAACACGGAGCGCTGAGCGGCGGTGTGACGTAGTAGCGCAGGGAGACGACGTCAGCGGCCGTGTTCCAAACCGCGGCTCCAACAGACTGAAGTGAGGCTAGGCAGGTTGTAGCAGCGGCACGCGGTCTGTACACACAAGCACAAGACAGGAACAGTACGAGGCACACAAAACATAAACAGCAAGGAAGCAAGACGAGGCGTAACGTGGATAGGGGCCAAAGAGGACGTGACGTGACACTAGGAACACACAAGACCCATTGGCGACGAGAGACGGGACGGCGTGCCTAATATAGGGGACGTGATTAACACCAGGTGAGCACAATTACGAAGCGTGACCCGAACACACCCACACCACGTGACAACACATAACAAAATCTTCATCCGTCATTAAATAAAAATGGTGTTCTGTCTATTTTATGCCTCATAATTAAAAATATTTTAATAAGCTATTAACTATATTCAACAACAGTTAAACCACACTACAACCAATTCAAATACCACACACAACTGTGTATTAACAGCAATAAATTCTTCACACCCCCTACCTCTACACTCCTGTGACCTCTTAAACAGACACACACAGACCCAGAACCTATGAGAAATATGTTTAATTTTCAACATTAAATTACCTATTTAATTTAGAATTGTCAAGCAAGTTATTTATTTATTTACCTTTTACCCTATTTTAATTATTTTAAACCCTAAATGCCATTAATTAATTTGTGTAGCATGTGATTTGACCTTTTTTGACCTTTTGATTTGGCTATTTAAACAGTTGCTCATAGACAAACAGACTGATGGAGCGGTGAAATGGACAGCTCTCTGATCCTAAGATACTGTCCATATTAATTCCATAGCGTTGGCGTCTCCCTGATCTGGGCAGATCTGGGATCAACAGACCCTCACCCATCTATTGGCCAAGCACGCCCTCTCTTTTCGCTTGGAATTCTCACACTCCATCATCACGTATTTTCAGAGCATACTGTGACTCCAAGCCTTGACATGTTCACCATTTATCAACTCAGCAAATGCTTTAATGAAGCATTAAACATTTTTGTCTTTCACACATTATTATTAAGCTGAAATTTTGCTTTTATCTTTAATTTATTCTAAATCACTGTTTCTTAACTTAATATTATAATAATATTTTACTCTCACTAACTTCTACCATGCCCAGTGATAGGTTGGTGCCCTGTCCTGGGTTTAACTGCCCAGCGCCCGAGACGTTCTCCCCTGGATGTTGATGGGGAACCCCACCGCGACCCTAATAGAGGATAAAGCGGGAGATAACGAATGAATGAATAACTTCTACCATAACTTATTTATTTTATTTAGTAATTTACTCATTTGCCTTTTGGTTATGCTAGTTTTCATTTCAAAATTTTATCATTTTCACCTAGAATATACGCTGAGAAAAGTGTACAGTAGAAAATAATGTTAATTTTTTCACTCGTCACATCATACACTTAGTCTTAATCCACACAAACCCTCAGAAGTAAACAGAATAATGTTATAACCCTCTATAACACTAATTCAGACCAGACTGGTCACAGAAATTATTTAAGCTATTCTCAGAAATCTGAGGTTTCCAATTTCAGAAATACCCTTTGAATATGAGGAGTGTCGACTGTTGAGCTTGTCAGTCTCAGGGTACAGTCATTATTAACAGTAATGGGTGTCAGTGTCGAAAACATCACATTTGGTAAATCATCTGTATTTCCTATTTGAAATATCATTCCTTTTCCATACAACTTTTTTTGCATTTAATATTGCCAACAAGTCTCTACCCATTAAATTTACTGGACAATTTGGTGCGTTTAATTATTGATGTTTTAATGTTCTACCTCCAATATTAGTATCAACCAATAATGTAGTCTTTTGTCCTCCATGGTGCAGCAAGCCTTTGGCTCTATTTTTTGAGTTATACCCATTCTGCACCCTGATATTCTGGGCCTCCTCATTGTTGATTTTGATACCATTGTGGTGGGGGCAATTGTGCTTGGTTTGGGACTATATATATATATATAGGCGGCACGGTGGCTTAGTGGTTAGCACGTTCGCCTCTCAGCGCTAGGGATTCCCGGTTCGAATCCCCATCTGGGTGGAGTTTCCATGTTCTCCCCGTGTCTGCGTGGGTTTCCTCCGGGTTCTCCGGTTTCCTCCCACAGTCCAAAAACATGGATCAGGTCAATTGAAGTCTCAAAATTGCCCCATATAGAGTGTGTCTGTGTGAGTGTGTGTGTGCCCAGCGATGGATTGGCGCCCTGTCCTGGGTCTATCTGCCCAGCGCCCGAGACGTTCTCCCCTGGATGGGCATGGGGAACCCCACCGCGACCCTAATAGAGGATAAAGCGGGAGATAATGAATGAATGAATATATATATATATATATATATATATATATATATATATATATATATATATTCTAATTTTGTTTTCAGAATACAAACAATTTTGGGTTACAGGATGCCATAATGCCCTTTCAAATGTCTTTTATTGATCTGGACTTTGATGAAAAAGCAGTGCTTTCCAATGTTTCTAAATTCTTATTTTGCTGGACAATCATGGGGCCTAAAAAATTCAACCTTTACAACCAGCAAGGTAAACCTCAAAAATCATCATACCAGGAGTTGAACCCGGGCGGAAACCAGGAATCCTAACCACCAACAGAGGGCGCATTTTAGCAACCTTCCTCATCAGTAGAGTGGTCAGTGAATCTGCTTGTCACCGAAAGCACCGTGCCACCCGTAGTAAACTCTCCTTATACACATAATATTAAACCACACAATAATCACATGCAAATCTACTGAACTTAAAGTTTGAACAATCGCTCTCACACTCCTCGTTAGTATAATGGACAGTATCTCTGCCTGTCACGCGGAAGACCGCGGTTCGATTCCCCGATGGGGAGAATTCTCTTTTACAGTTCGTGACTGAAATCTCACACGCTGCTGCACCATTGACTAACACATGAGGTCAGTGGTGCACTCTCTGTGAAACTTGGCTAGCTCAGTCTGTAGTGCCTGATCCTCTTTGCCTCAGAGTCTTGTGTTCAAGATAGTTCTTTCTCCTCTTTACTTTGTTAGTATCAATGATGTAGTACAGTATTTTTAATATTTAATAAATGTTTCCACTACATCCATGTTTTAACTAATCAGCCATCTATGTCTTTGTTCAAGTAGAAAATCATAAATATGCTGACTGCTGTATGAGGACATTCTTAGTATGTACTTAGTATATAACTAACACTTAGTCTGTACATGAATATAAATCAATAACACATCCACATACACATGCACTAAAAAACGATGGTCAAGCCAGCCAGCTGCTGATCGATCTTTTAGATCTATTGACCTAATAGAAGATTAAGACTTACGGGTTAATTGGGGAATTAGCTCAAATGGTAGAGCGCTCGCTTAGTATGCGGGAGGTAGTGGGATCGATACCTGCATTCTCCATTGTAAGTAATATATTGTTTTTTTTGCTGGAGGCAAAGTCATGGAGGGTTTCTTGGAAAATTAATAATTATTTTGAAACAATACTGGGCATTCTCACGTGCCGTCCACTCCACGTTTGGTTATGGGGGCTCCATGTTTAGTTAACAAAGTTTAGGTTGGCAGGTTGCCCAGCCAATCTTCCGCATTATCCCCTTTCTTTGTCTTTACACTCTCTATGGGCAGGAGCAATATCATGATTCTCTCTATGTTTTGGGATGTGGGGGGAATTAACAATAAACCGTATCATTAAGCTTCCATTTTCAAAAAGTAGTTAAAAATCACTCTGGCAGGTTGCTTGTCCATTGTAAGGAAAACACAGAGCTTTAAACATGTGATAATGTGTCATTGCTCTGTGTGCTAAATTCAGATAAGTCCAACAGTAAAAATGAATTTTTATTTCAAGTTATGGGTTCAAACCTTTGTTTCACCTTTCTTTTGTTGTATCATTGTTGTAACCACTATTTTTATATTTAATGAACGCTTGGACATCCATGTGACATGACAAGCCATATGCAGTCACTGTAGGCAATTCTAATGTGCTGCTGTGGCTTAGTTGGTTAAAGCACCTGTCTAGTAAACAAGAGATCCTGGGTTCGAATCCCATCAGTTCCTTGATATTTAAAGCCAATTACTGCCAGTATACAGTCTCTATCCAACACATGACTTAACAATGGGGATGACTAAGCCTCCTAGATAAAGGCAGTTCAGTTACTTAATGTTCCCTCTCTAATCTATCCAAAATAATATTAATGTTCTTACCTGTACTTCTAGTTGTTGTCCTGGAAATAGAAAGAAGTCAGCTGTGTGTGTGAACCTGTGTAAAGGAAGTGACAGGTCCTTCTGTGCATCAGTGAAGAACACAAGGGGGAGGGGGCTCTGTTCTCCCCTGCTCAAAGTGAGTCTAATAACTTTACCAGATGAGTACCAGCAACCAAACACTAAATCCTAATTAAACAATGATAATATATAATAAAATTACTTAAATTAATTACTTCATACTCTTTCCCAGATACCAACAGCAGACTAATCCTAGAGACAGGATTAGTGACTAATCCTGATCCATAAACACAAAGACCAGAAATGACAAATCACGGAAACCCAGAACATGTGACCAAAACTCCGGTGATGGACAGCGACCCGAGGAAACAGGTGACACTCCCTCAGCAGAGTGCACTACAAAGGGAGCGTGAGTGAACGTTACATTAGCACATCGTTAAGTCTGAAAGTAACTACTTATACTCTGTCTGAAGAGTAATGCATGCTTTAGTAAGTTAGAAAAACTTACAAAGTTAAGATAATGGGGTTGAATTTCTCTAGCGGCAAACTCGAGCGCACTCATTTGTTTAACAACGGGTACCAAGTGGTGCACTGCAGGGGAGCGGGGTATTTGCACTCACACGTGCCTTTTTTGTGGTTCCAGGGAAACCAGTGGTAATGCAAGTCAATAAGAACTCATGTAATGAGTAGTTTCAAAGTTGGCACACAGTCTCAAAACAAACCAGAAATCCAGTCTGAAGCAGACATAAGCTTTGAAATAAGATACAAGGCACAGATCACTTTAAGAATTTTATTTTAAATTATCCTTTATGTTGAACCACAATCGGCCCAAGCATCACTTCTCCCTTCAGCTGCAGATCTAGAACCAAAGGAGAAGAAATACCATTTCACTCAAAATATGCTGAAAAGCACAACAAGCTCAGCAGTCACATGACAGCATTGATTTAGTTAATCAAGTAACATACCTTCTGAAGCACCTCCTTTTCTAGAGCTGCAGTTTCCATCACAACAGCTACAGACTCCACTGTCACCATATGCAGCAATCCACCTACAGAGATTCTGGTTTTAGTATCTGGTGCTGCTGAGGTTCTACTGTTTTCCTTAAACATACCTGTTGCCAGAGAAGGAACAGGCCTTGTGCTCCGGATCAGGACTGAAAGAAGCTGCTGTTGCCCTCAATAAACATGCAATGTAGATCTGAAACAAGAGGAGAAATTATGTACAAGCAACTGAACAAGTTCCACTCAGACTAATGGATCCAGCAGTACTTACCATATTATTGTTGACCTGCTGGAACCTGAAGGCCTCTAGCTGAAAGTCCAGTTTAGTTCCCTGGGTTTGGGGCATGAACCGTGACCTGGACCCTGTGAGCTTAGCATCCACCAAGCACCTACAACAGATTATGCAGGTTAGGGTTTATATGAGCAGCAACATAAAGCTCACAGGAATCCCACTCACCCATAGTTCTCAATGAAGGAATATCTGGGAACTGCATTTAGATCAGGAACTGGAGTAGCAACACATCCATCCACATACACACGAAGGGGAACATGGTGGAACTGCATCACAGAAGCTTCAATATTGATGAGCTCTCCCAGAAAATACTGGTTGGATGCCCTTTCAGAGACCCAGTCATCTACAAGAGAAAGCCATTCAATACAATCTACACAAAAATGCACCAAACTAACCAGATGACTGCCATTAACTTCAGCATGTTACAAACCCATCATGAGTCTCAGGGAGAAGACAAGCATTTCCTCAGCAACATGGGTAGAAGCATATGGAACCCAAACAGGCATCAGTGCATTGCTGCTCACATTGTGGAGTCTGAAAATCAAGATTCAAACACTACATCCTGAGCAAATTAAGTGAATTTAAAAGTAATCCAACACACAATCCACTGAAATGAAGCAATACCTTGGATAGTGACACTCGATAAGAACAGTAGCTCCATAACCAGCCACATTTCTTACAACAGAAGTACCAGCTAAAGGTGAAGAAGCTCCATAGTTGAGAGTGAAGACATAGACCAGCTCATCCTCAGTCATCTAGATAAACAGAACATGTTAGAAATCCAGACCAGATACAAGCTCATTTCAATCAGATTATAGACTCACGATCAAGTTACTGTTACAGCTCTGCAGCTCAGATTCATAAATAAGAACTTGCTGAGCAGCATCCTGTCCTTTAGCAGCACATCCTCCCAGAGTGAGGACTGACACGTCAATAGGTTCTCCAGTTCCAAACAGGTCTTTCCTCACTTCCACATGCACAGTATTCTCAGTACACACTGCAGCTACACTATGAACAGCTGCAGGGATAGGTCTATCAAAATGCACTGGAGCTGGTCTTGAGATCTGGGGCATGACTGGAAACCTCCAGTTTAGGGGCTTCACTGGTCCTTGAATGACCTGATGGGATTGAACATTTGAGGAACTCTGCAGAGGGTTTTGTACAGCATCTTGAAAAGGCAGAGGTGAAGCTTGAGCTGGTCGTGGTTGGGAACCTGGTGGAACCTTTAAAGGATCTTGAGATTGTCCCAAACTTTCCCACTGGGCCTCAGAAAATCCAAATACAATCAGCACCACAACCAAAAACCAACCTTGTTTGGATCCCATTGCAACTAACTCTAAGTCACATAAGAATGTCATGAAAAGGTTTGACACTTTACTTTTATAATGATTTAGTTCAACTATAATCACCTCTTTTAATTATCCTGATGTTCTTCTGAAGCTGTTGAGTTACCCAGGATTCTATTAGCATTAGAATCAAGCTTTTTGCTGTCTTCTGATTGGTTGAGGGTAATCTGGTTTGTCACATGAATTAATTAATTAACATGGCATTAATCTGAGTTCTGAAAGTTTGTCTTAATGCCAAATATTATAAATGTTAGAATAACGGTTACAGAAGCAGAACTTTTTAATTTACTCTTAAAGTGTTACAAATCAATCCAGGCTCTGTGGATCCCAATATTAAGTTATGGTTTAACTTGATGTTACAAAAGCTCTAAAACTTGGATTTGAAAAAAAGAGTTGTTTAAAACACTTTTGTGTTCTTTTTGCTCTGATAATTCATCAGCGCTCACACAACACTGTCTGCACGATGCTAATGTGCAGGTCTGCTTGGTTGGTGGGTTATGCTCAGTCCAGCAGTGAACCTGAGGCGTTTTAAAGAGGGATGGTGCTGCAGCATCCCCTATTGGCAAGAGGCGGAACACAGAGAAAATATAGATAGTTTTACTGTAATCAGTGAAGTTTTAAGCTTCAAGAAGCTTTAAGAAGTCTTCAGCTTTGATTAGCTCATTATTTTGCTGTTGTTTGTTTCCAACTTGTGTGCTGTGTTAATCGTGTTCTGATTGTTATGATACAATTTAACAAATTCAAACTACAATGGGATTACAATTCTGTTAAATAATAGCTTATGTTAATAAACCTTGTAGATGTTCAATAATAACACACTGGCAACATTACTGGACTCTGGATTTAAACTTAAAAATCTGACCTGCTCTAAGTGACGGCTTCAGCACCATCAGCTGATCCTGGGTGTAAACAAAGCAGCCATGCTGCTGGGCTGTGACAAGTGAAGAGTATTTTCACAGAGAAAAAATAAACCAGAAATCTCTCTGCAAACATGTTTTTCAAGAGGGTACAGCTTCATGAAGTTGCTTAAGTAGAAAATAAGGTTTTTAAAAGATAAATAAGGATTAGAAAGTAAAATTGAAACTTGATAGTGAACTGAGACTGAACATCAGCATTTCTGGATTGTCTATGACCAAGTGGTCAGGAACTGGACTCTGCAGGACACAGGATGGATACACAGTGTTTTTTGTTTTTTTTTAGGTAAGGAGGTTCATGAACATCATGGAGTTGCTATCTGGAGTCATAGAGTTGCTCTATGTCTGAAATCCTACAACACTTTACCTTTTGGACCCGTTTCAGCTTTTCAGGTTAACAGATATAAAGATGATTTAGGTAAAAAGACTTTTGAGGGATCTGGTAACTCGGTTAGTTCTTCTGTTTATCTTTATCTGACGAGTCGCTCCTCTGAATCACTGAGAGTCGATTTACATGACCACTGAGTCAGACATCCAACTAACAGTCTCCCAATGTTTTTCTTTAATTACACCTATAACTTTTTATTCAAAAGTATTTTTATTTAAAATATCATAAATTAATGCACTTCGTATCTTATATATCATAAAATAATGAAGATGTTTAGATCGAAGTGGATAAATTATTCCCCTTAAACCAATTTATTCTGTATGAACAATTTTCTTATTAATTACATTAGTTTGTCTCAAATCACTCTACAGTTCTTATATTAGTGCACAATCTAGTGTGTAAAACACAGGATGGAAAGTCACAGGTAGTGAATCTTTTAAAAAATATAATGTGTATTACCTTTAGTCTAGTGGCGTGTCCTTTTTCTTTATCTCAATAAAAACTAACTCACTTTAACTGAAGATGAGTGACTGCTGCCCTCTCGTGG
Organism: Corydoras sp. C115; assembly: GCA_019802505.1. Classification (NCBI taxonomy): domain Eukaryota; kingdom Metazoa; phylum Chordata; class Actinopteri; order Siluriformes; family Callichthyidae; genus Corydoras; species Corydoras sp. C115. The sequence goes on along the minus strand of JAFMOC010001448.1, from coordinate 11,400 downwards.
TGAGAAACGACATTTACATTTCAACAGAATTATGAATGTGTTAAAAATGAAATAACTAATTAAAATGTAAATATAAACTACGCTCTGTGTAACAAAAGAAACAGCAGATTATACAGATTAAAATGCATTAAGTTTTGAAAACAATCTCAATCTCTGAACCCACCTGTAATTTTAAAATAGGAATTCCACATACTTCTGCCACCAAGTGGACAAAATTTGCAATAACACATTAAATACAACTTTATATATATATTTTTTTTTAGTTTTCTCATTAATAATATTATGCTGTTACTGTTATTTTAATGTTTTCTGCTATAAGAATTCTGGTTTAATTGTTAATATATTGTTCAGTTGACGAAGAACAGACGCGGAGTCGAGATGCCATCATAACCAACTGGGTTTATTAAAGAGATCGTGAATGTATCTCATAACTCCAACACTTCAAAACACGCATACACACGAACCCCTTCCCTTATATACACACCTATATTCCCACGGCACATCCCGGAACATCCACGTGGCAACTTCCCATTGGCACGGCAACCTGCCAAAACCGCAACGTGCACCCCCCGGTACATCACGTGAAAGCCACGTGGCAACTTCCCATTGGCAGGGCAACCTGCCAAGCCGTGCCATGTGCACACGAAGCCGTGCCAAAGATGCCAAGTCCCACGCTACAATATTGTTCACTTGTTTCATCAAAATGTTAATATTTTATTAGTATCTGCCAAGTTCATGTTTTAAATATATATTCATATAGTTTGTTGATTTTGATACCAGTTTCTGCTGGGGCAGGGAAATAGGTGGTGGTTAGCATGTTCGTCTCTCAGAAATAGGGATTTCTGCTTTGAATCCCAATCTGGGTGGATTTTCCATGTTCTCATGTCCACATGGGTTTTCTTAGGAAGAAACTTTTTTTTTCTCTCTATTACATTACCATTAATTATTTTAACACAACAGAAAGTACCCTAAACAGTTTATCACCACATTCTAAAAAATATTTTTTTACTGCTACAGTCTAGAGGAGTGGAAAAAACAAAAAGGAATAGAGACACCCACATTCTGAGTATTCATTTATTCAGGTCAAATAAACAAGTTACAACAGTGAACATAGCATTGCTAGAACACAGGTTGTTCAGCCTCAGCCTTTAACAGAACTAGAAAATCCTGGTGAAAGAGGAGCACCACTGGATGTTCCTGGTGTATTAAAGTTGAGCTGGTTGCTAGGAACCCTCACAGCAGGGGTCTGTGCATAAGGAGAACTTGCCTGGGAGTTTGGCCCCGGCCCAAAATTGAAGCTGCTTGTGGCTCCTGGAAGGGAAAAGGACACCCTGGAAGGACCACTGCTCAGAGGGGACTGGACACTGGACAACAGATGCACTGCCCTGAAGCACAGATTGTGAAGATCCAGTAGATGGCCAAGTGAGAGGACCTTGGGTAGAAACACCCAGAGACGGTAAAGGTAGTAGACCAGTGGGAAGTGGTCGACTTGAGGCTACAGATGCTGGAAGCGTTGAGGTTTGGCTTAGGGATAGAGATCCAGAGTTTGATGTGGAGGTACCAGATGTTTGGAAAGCTGAACTCAGACCAGTACTCTGGAATATGGCATCAGCTGATGGCATGGCAGGTTTGCTCAAAGATGCATAAAGGTTATTGGTTGCTGGTACCCATGCAGGTGGAGTCACAGAATTCCATGGTGAAGAAATGGCAGGAGGCATTACCTTATACCACTTGCTAGAGCCTGAGGATGTAGCTCCCTGTAACACTTTTCCAGAGTTCTGAGAGTGTTGGAATTGGGTAGAGACAGAGCTTGCCTGGTGGGGTTGGGCATCCCAGCTAGGTGAGACAGAGGACTGCAGTCCATAAGTGCCCTGGGCAGTAGTATACAAATTTGCCACATTGCCAGATGCAGGAACAGGTCTTGTTAATTGAGCCTGAACTGCAGTGAAAGGCTGAGATTGGCTGGGTGACACACCCAGGACCTGTGAAGGAATCACTGAGACAGACTGATCATAGCTCTGTTGTTGAGATGGGAAAGCTGATAGAGGTGATCCTGTTTGAGGTGAGGACTGAGACACCTGGGGCCAAGTGACTGAACCCTGTACTGTTTGAGAAACTGGATTGGAGGTTTGGCCTTGGGATGCAGGAAGCACCCATTGTCCTAAAGAATCAAACCAGCTAGAACCACTTGCAGACTGATCATAACGCTGTTGCAGAGTTGGAGAGGCAGATACACTTGCTCCAGGTTGAGGCGAGGACAGAGGTACCTGGGTCCAAGGTCCTGACATCTGGACAGGTTGAGGTACTGTGCCAGCACCTTGCCAGTAGTAAGCAGGTTTTTGATTCCAGACTATGAACAGAAAAGAGGAGTTAAAAACAGATTAGAGAGAAAAAAAAATTAGTTCACCATTTGTTAAACTTACCAGCAAGGCCACTTGATTCTCTCCAGACCATTACAGTCAAGAACAGTAAGAGAACCCTGAAACATCAAACATATTAGAGTTAATGACTCAATTACAACACAATCACAAAGAAACCAGCCAAAGACTTGTAATGACCTCTCCATCTTCCACAACATCCTTCAGAACCTCACCAACTGCTTACAAGACCAAACCACTGCTCCAGATCTGAAGACATTTCAGGTTGTTGCTAGATGAGCTCTTTTAAGAAGACTCAGCAACCTTAACGAGATCATGTGATTGGATCAGCTGAGACTAATTATTCTCTTACCCTTCAGAGTTTAAGAATCTACATTTCTCTCTCTCTGAACTACATTAAGTAGCTGCTTCTGTAGTGGCTCAGTATTAGTTTAAGTTTGAATTGTTTGATTCAGTAGTGTAATTTCTTTGCATAGAAATTAGAATTTCTTTCTTAATTTTTTGTTTGTGGAATCAGGTTATTTAAATTATATAGACTTAACATTCATTCATTCATTATCTCCCGCTTTATCCTCTATTAGGGTCGCGGTGGGGTTCCCCATGCCCATCCAGGGGAGAATGTCTCGGGCGCTGGGCAGATAGACCCAGGACAGGGCGCCAATCCATCGCTGGGCAGACTTAATATTTTATTCATTTTTTTTTTACTGTAAAGCGAAGTCATTGCTGTCACTCGTGCTCTCTCTGTAGTGCACTCTGGTGAGCGAATGTCACTGATTTCTTCGGGTCGTTGTCCATCACCGGAATTTTGATCACATGTTCTTGATGTCATTTCTGGATTTTGTGTTTATAAGCTCGGTTTCTGGGTTTCTTCCTCGCGTCGTATCACGCTCTCTTGCTGTATGTTCTATCTCTCTTCAGGATTAGACTTCAGCTTGTATTTGCGCTTCTTCAGAGGACTTTCTGCGTCGTGATCGTCATCATCGCGGGTTACGCAGTGTGCCTGCTTTTCGTTTTGTTTGTTTTTCTCCACATATCTGCGGCGGTTATTTTGTGTTTTGCGTCACACTGTATTTTGTGTTTTCTTTGTTTTTTCACGCTCTCTTTGGAGAACCTCACCCTTGTGCTGTTAATTAGGAATTGATTACAATTTCAAAATGTTTTAAGTTATTGTGTTTGTTCTGTTGTTGGTGTCTTTCATTTCCCTAAGAAAGGCTGTTCGCCTTTAACACCAAAATATTTTTGCAAAAATGGCCGATACAGGGATCGAACCTATGACCTTGGCGTTATTAGCACCACGCTCTAACCAACTGAGCCAATCGGCCTGTTGGGTATTTCACGCGTTCCAGAATGAGCATTTTCTGTTTAGATTCCAGTTTTAATGATGCGGCGCGGTGGCTTAGTGGTTAGCACGTATGCCTCTCAGCACTAGGGATTCCCGGTTCGAATCCCCATCTGGGTGGAGTTTCCAAGTTCTCCCCGTGTCCGTGTGGGTTTCCTCTGTGTTCTCCGGTTTCCTCCCACAGTCCAAAAACATGGATCCAGTCAATTGAGTTCTCCAAATTGCCCCATATAGAGTTTGTATGCGTGCGAGTCTGTGTGAGTAAGTGTGTGCCCAGCAATAGATTGGCGCCCTGTCCTGAATGTATCTGCCCAGCGCCCGAAACGTTCTCCCCTCGATGGGCATGGGGAACCCCACCGCGACCCTAATAGAGGATAAAGAAAATGAATGAATGAAGTTTTAATGATCGATTTTTTATAACGATCTATTGACCTAAGAGAAAAGTAAAACTTAAAGGATAAATGGGGAGTTAGCTCAAATGGTAGAACACTTGCTTAACATGCGAGAGGTACCAGGATCGATGCCTGCATTCTCCAATGTACCTTTAATTATTATTTTTTTTGCTGGAGGCAAAGTTATGGAGGGTTCCCTGGAAAACCAATGATGCTTTCATCGAAGTCCGGATCAATGAAAGACTTTTGAAAGGGCATTATGGCGTCCTGTAACCCAAAATTTTTTGTATTCTGCATCATGACTTCAGCAACCCTGGGTGGAATTTGGGTTGTGGCAAGCTGCTAAGAACACAAAATCTGCCTTTATCCTTAGTTTGAGAACTCTTCCAGCAACAGGGCTGATTTTATTTTAATTGGAACAGTAATATATGACATGTCAGGTCTTTGAATTTGGTTGAGAACCCTCCAGGTTCAAACCTCAGCTCTTGAGTATGTGTTCTTGTCTGTATGTCTACCTTCCTTACAGTTATCTTGGTGAATTACAGTCTGCTATACTTTCAAATGCGCTCAACATCAGATTAAAACAAATACTCCTCCAAACTTAATCGCCATAACTGGCGTGGGTCACTGGTGCTGGGGTAATACGTCTAACTATGGATCAGAAGGTTCTAGTTTTGACTACTGGCTGACTCTATGGTCAGTTTTTAGTGCATTTGTCCTAATTTAACTCCACTGACAAGTAACTTAAAATATACCAGTTGATTTAAGTTGATAGAAGTCTAACCGGGTTCCACTCCTGCTATGTGAGAGCTTAATTTTTATCCCCCAAGATCAACTGGCAAAATTAAAACTTTAAAGGGTAAATATTGCTGCTGTTTCATTAACATCTAGTTCTATGAAACACTGTTTTAAGGATAAAGTGCTGTTCCGTGATCGTATAGTGGTTAGTACTCTGCATTGTGGCCGCAGCTACCCCGGTTCGAATCCGATTCACGGCAAGCTCTTTTATTAAATTGACTTTATTTTCAAGCAATCAATTATTACACAGATCCTGTGTCAAGATACTACAGTCCTGTAACTGCTACCTCCAGTGGTGCAGCTGTATAGTATCTTTAACAGCAAAGTTAATACTTGATATGAGATGATTCTGAATCCCAGTGAAGCTAATGGATATGTACAAAGCACTCAGTTTTATAGAATAATATACTGTGCACTGTTTAACTCATGCTTTTTCAATGCACTGTTGAACTCCATCACACAATATCAGTGACAGAAGTTACCACTACCATCAGAACATGCTTCAACTTATTGTCTCAGAGCAGTTTATAAACCTGCAAGTGACACTTAGGGGCGTTTGTTTAAAGATTTTTGTTGTAAATCATTTATAACAGTCAGAATAGGTGAATTGTTTAAGAGCTCTGGCATCAAATCCCACTACTGGTGAACTTCAGTTACATAGCCTTTAGAGTATAAGAGGCATCTCTTCTTTGTGACGTTAGCTTGACAGGGTGTGTGTCAGGATGGCCGAGCGGTCTAAGGCGCTGCGTTCAGGTCGCAGTCTCTCATTGAGGCGTGGGTTCGAATCCCACTTCTGACAATTCATTTTAAAAGGTAAGTATTGATAGCTTAACCTTGAGAGGACCAAGGCTCAGCAGGGAACCTAACTTCCTTGAGCGAAAAAGCAGAATCAACAGTGTAGGACAGCCATGTACAGATTGGGTAGTGATCACGTGTCTGTAGTTAACAGTTGGAAAAACAATATAAGTCCAGGGAGTCCATCCTGCAGGACTGCAACACCCCCAACCCAACAGCAATCAAACAGAGTTTGAAGTAAATTTTATCTTGATTTGCTTGCATTGGACCAATATGCCAAAGAAGCCTAATCTCATATTATTGTGAACTCGTATTCTGAGGAAATGACAATAAAGACTGATTTGTCAATAATGTTATAATTTTATATAAATTTGATCAAGTATTGTAAAGATTATTAATCTATTATAGATCCACTTAATTGAATTTTCTTGTGTTTATATAAATTAAATATTTTTCTTGGTATTTTGTTTAAGAAGATAACAACCAGAATACTAGCTTGGGCTCATTCGGCATTTGAACCTAGGAAACTTTCACACCCAAAGAGAAAATAACATCCATAGACCAACAAGCCTTGTTTAAGTGAGCTGTAGCTGAGAATAATAGTTAAATTGGTTTGTTATGCGCTGTGGAGTGATATTATGTTTATTAGAAGAGTTTATTGTTTGTTGTCCTTAACTGTGAGATTGTAAATGTAAATCTATTAATGATTAGATTTTTAAAACATTTTTTTCTAAGCTTTTTTCTTAGTATTTGTAACAATTATTCTCAGTGTTCTGTTTCTTTTATTTTTCATAAAATAAATTTGATAAAAAAAAGTGTTTAAAGTCTAAACAAACTGAACACTTTTCTGTGCTCATACAGTCTTGAACCCTGGACCTCTCACACTCAAAGACGTAAGGCTTTTTAATTTAGGAAAAGCTAACATTATCGAATTGTTTAAAATAATAATAATAATAATAAAAAAAAAAAAAAAATATATATATATATATATATATATAAAACCACCCATTCCTGTAGATTCCTTCTTTACAACATAAGGACGATCAGACCCTTTTTGACTGAACATGCTACCAAACTGCTTGTTCAAGCCCTAGTCCTATCCCGGCTTGATTATTGTAATGCGCTACTTGCCGGTATCTCAGCTTCCACAATCAGACCTCTTCAACTAATTCAAAACTCTGCAGCCCGACTTGTGTTTAACCAGCCCAAGCGAACTCATGTCACTCCATTACTCACTTCCCTCCATTGGCTCCCTGTAGCTGCTCGCATTCAGTACAAGTCACTGACTCTGGCATAAAGAACCATTTCTGGATCTTCCCCCTCCTACCTTCACTCTATCTTTTCAAAATACACTCCGACTCGTTCACTTCGCTCCAGTGATGATTGCCGTCTGGCGATTCCACGTCACCGAAGAGCTAATTCTCACTCCGTGGCGTTCACCACTGCAAAATGGTGGAACGTTCTTCCCAACTCTGTCCGTAAGGCAGAATCACTAAACAGTTTTAAGAAAATACTGAAGATGCATCTCTTTAACAAATACCTGTTGTAAAAAAAAAAAAAAAAAAAAAAAAAAAAAAAAAAAAAAAAAAAAAAAAAAAAAAAGGGGGGGGGGCCACAGCATCGAATAACAATCAGGTTTGATGAATTTACAGTATAGTTGGTTTTCTCCACCTTTCCAGGATGCACACATATATAGGGTTCTCTTAGAATCTTGTTCACAGGGTAGTCAGCCTTACGGTAGTACGAGGTGTGGTGAAAATAATATTCTTGTGAGACAATGCATATTAAAAGAAGTGATATTTATTTAAGAAAGCGAAAAGAGACAAAGCGAAAGAAAATGAGAGAGCGGAAGGGCGGCCTCCTACGCTACGTCACCAGAGAGGGGGCAATTTTGAGCATTCAATTTACCTGGATCCATGTTTTTTGGACTGTGGGAGGAAACCGGGGAAACCCAGTGGAAACCACGCGGACACGGGGGGAACATGGAAACTCTACCCAGATTGGGATTCGAACCAAAAGAACCTAGTTCTGAGAGGCAACTGTGCTAACCACTTAGCCTGATATAAAGAAGAGTTGTGTCTAATAATGCACTAGTTAAAAATTTGATAAATTAATGAGAACCTGGATATTTCAGATCCGATAACTGAAGTGTTGTTGTATTATACACTTCTTGTTACACAGATTAACTTTCTTTCTAGTTTCTCGGTCATGTGTCTGTTTTTCTGTGGAGAAGGTTTTAATCACAGCTGTTAATTAGGAATTGATTACAATTAAAAAAATTCTTAAGTTATTGTGTTTATTCTGTTGTTGGCGTCTTTCATTTCCCAAAGAAAGGCTGTTCGCCTTTAACACCAAAACATTTTTGCAGAAATGGCCGATACAGGGATCGAACCTATGACCTTGGCGTTATTAGCACCACGCTCTAACCAACTGAGCTAACCGGCCTGATAGGTACATCATGTGTTCCAGAATGAGCATTTTCTATTTAGATTCCAGGCTGGATTTGCATTGAAAAGTTTTAATGATGCGGCACGGTGGCTTAGTGGTTAGCACGTATGCCTCTCAGTACTAGGGATTCCCGGTTCCAATCCCCATCTGGGTGGAGTTTCTATGTTCTCCCTGTGTCCGCGTGGGTTTCCTCCGTGTTCTCCGGTTCACTCCCACAGTCCAAAAAAATGGATCAAGTCAATTGAGTTCTCCAAATTGCCCCATATAGAGTTTGTATGCGTGCGTGTCTGTGTGAGTGAGTGTGTGCCCAGCGATAGATTGGCGCCCTGTCCTGAATGTATCTGCCCAGCGCCCGAAACGTTCTCCCCTGGATGGGCATGGGGAACCCCACCGCGACCCTAATATAGGATAAAGCAAATGAATGAATGAAGTTTTAATGATCGATTTTTTTATAACGATCTAATGACCTAAGAGAAAATTAAAACATAAAGTTTAAATGGGGAATTAGCTCAAATGGTATTGCACTTGCTTAGCATGCGAGAGGTAGCAGGATCAATACCTGCATTCTCCAATGTAACTTTAATTATTTTTTTTTTTGCTGGAGGCAAAGTCATGGAGGGTTCCCTGGAAAACCAACGATGCTTTCATCAAAGTCCGATCAATGAAAGACTTTTGAAAGGGCATTATGGCGTCCTGTAACCCAAAATTATTTGTATTCTGCATCATGACTTCAGCAACCCTGGGTGGAATTTGGGTTGTGGCAAGCTGCTAAGAACACAAAATCTGCCTTTATCCTTAGTTTGAGAACTCTTCCAGCAACAGGGCTGATTTTATTTTAATTGGAACAGTAATATATGACATGTCAGGTCTTTGTAATGGCTCATGCATCTGAATTTGGTTGAGAACCTCCAGGTTCAAACCTCAGCTCTTGAGTATGTGTTCTTGTCTGTATGTCTACCCTCCTTACAGTTATCTTGGTGAATTACAGTCTGCTATACTTCCAAATGCGCTCAACATCAGATTAAAACAAATATTCCTCCAAACTTAATCGCCATAACTGGTGTGGGTCACTGGTGCTGGGGTAATATGTCTAACTATGGATCAGAAGGTTCTAGTTTTGACTACTGGCTGACTCTATGGTCAGTTTTTAGTGCGTTTGTCCTAACTTAACTCCACTGACAAGTAACTTAAAATATACCAGTTGAGTTAAGTTGATAGAAGTCTAACCGGGTTCCACTCCTGCTATGTGAGAGCTTAAATTTTATCCCCCAAGATCAACTGGCAAAATTAGAACTTTAAAGGGTAAATATTGCTGCTGTTTCATTAACATCTAGTTCTATGAAACACTGCTTCAAGGACAAAGTGCTGTGCTGTGATCGTATAGTGGTTAGTACTCTGTGTTGTGGCCGCAGCAACCCCGGTTCAAATCCGGGTCATGGATTAAATTGACTTTATTTTCAAGCAATCAATCCTGTGTTCTTTAGATGTTGTTTGTCTAAAATAGGTATTTTTTTATTGTAGTTTAATTATGTAGTGCACAGACAAAAGATGTCTAGTAATGCCGAAACCCGGGATTGAACCAGTGACCTTTAGATATTCAGTCTAACGCTCTCTAACGAGATATTTCATCACAAGTTCAGAAAATGTAATTAGCAAAATATATTTTTTAAAAAATGGTTTGAAAATTAGTTTTGGCTTTGAAATGTAGTTGAGTGGAAGAATATTACATTTAATAACAAATATATTAAAAGCCCTTTGATTTCATTAATAAGCATTAATCAGGTGCCACTAAGTATTGAAATTGAATCACTTTAATCTGTGTGTTAACTAGGGGTGTGAATCTCAGTGTTTGGCGATTCTATTTAATTCCGATTTTTGAGGTCATGATTCAATTCAGAAATGATTTTTCAGTTCAAATGGTCTTAAAATTTTGTTTAAATTATGTGAGCAGATGAAACAATGTAAACAAATATAACATTTATTTAAAAATGGGTTCGCGCATTTGTCGTATTTCCAAATTACCTCACTTTCATCCAGCATTCAAATTTAATATTTAATTAATTTCAGGTTGATCCTCACTAGTAAACATTTTTTTTTTGGTTTTAAGTAAAACCATTTATGCAAACAATGAATTACACACAGGTCCATTAATCCCAACATAATAGGTTGTGAGTCAATCTGATGGTTCTGTGTTCGAACCTCCCCCAGGGCGGCAGTTAATAATAAGATACACACAGGTCCATCAATCCTCTAAAGGTTTAAAACTCGTTAGTGCCATAGATAGCACATCATTCCCAAGGTCGTGACTTCGATTCTCACACTGGGCGCAACAAGCTTTTTATTTTTTTTGGTTTTAGCTAACGCCCCCAAACCTAACATTGAATTACACACAGGTCCATCTACTCTCAAAAAGGGCAGAGGTGTAAGCCTCGTTAATGCCGCAGGTATAGTGTCAGATTCATAAAATTAAGGTGAGCTTGATCCTAACATGAGCTTGATCCTCACAAGGGGTGCAAAAACTTTTTTTTTTTTATTTTAGCTAACACCCTCAAAGCTAACATTGAATTACACACAGGTTCATCAATCCTCACCAAGGTTGCCATTGTAAATTGTAAGTTGTAAGCCTAGTTAGCACAGCATGCAGCAAGTTGGTTTCTTAATCCTAATGTCTTTAGTTTGATCCTTACAAGAGGCAAACATATTTTTTTTATTTTAGCTAACTCCATTTATGCAAACAATGAATTACATCAGGTCGTGAGTTTGATCCTCACATGGGGCACTTACAATATTTTTTTTGTTTTCAGCTAACACCCATAATGCTAATAATAAGGTACACGCATGTCCATCGATCCTCTAAAGAATTATAACTCTAAGCCTTATTAGCGCAGTAGATAGCACATCAGTCATGTAATCTGAAGGTAATAAGTTTGGTTCTTACACTGGGCACAAATTTGTTTTCTTTTCGGTTTTGGCTAATACCCTTAATGCTAGTAATAAGGTACATGCAGGTAATGCGTCGATTCCCTAAAAGTTTATAACGCTAAGGTTCATCAGCACAGTAGGTATTAACTCAGTCTCGTAATCTGAAAATTGTTAGTTTGATCCTTGCATGAGTTACAATTTTTAAAAAATGTCTTTAACTAACACTCTTAATGCTAACAATGAGGTATACAGTACTGTACACAGGGCCATGAACCCTCAGAAAGTCTTTGCATCTAAGCCTAGTTAGCGCAGTTGGTAGCGCATCAGT
>JAFMOC010000147.1:692500-701655 GCA_019802505.1 Corydoras sp. C115 | reverse complement strand
AAGATAATGGATGGATGGACTCATACAGACATTTTTTAAGACATCGCATTCTAAGACTGTCCCATTGTTGCAGTTTTAATGAAATGTCAAGTGTGACAGAATTTTACCCTAGAATTTTAAATCCAGAAGTAAGTGTAATCAGAGACTGATGTAAGTCTATAATACCAAAAATGGTATTATATTTCGTCATCAAAAAGGTGCTTAATAGGGTTGAGTTCAGGGCTTTGTTTAACTCCGTTAAGATCTTCTACAGCAAACTTACCTTTAAAGACTTTACTTTATGCACTGGGCCAGCCATGCAGAAACTAAGAAGCATACAATTATCATAACAATGATGCATAGCTAGGTTATGCGCGCGGTTTTAAAAATTCTACCAATAAGACTGAATGAGCCACCCAAATCTAATGATCATGATTGTTCATATACACTGTATACACAAAATACATAAGATAAGTTCTCTTTCAGATTAATGATGACTCTTCTTTAAACCTCATCACAATGACCTTTTTCTTATTATCACTGTTCAGGCAGGTGGACTCCCGGGGGGTCCAGCATCTCAGCATTTGTATCAGTTTGGTCCTGAACGATTTGCACATGAGGACATAAATGATCGGATCCAAAAATACATTGCAGCAGGTCAAAAAATGAAGAGGCTCTTTCCATTTTTTTAACACCGGGTTGATCCATGTTGTGTTGGCTTGGTTTATAGTTAACGGAATCCTGTATAGATGGTATGGGACGAAGCAGATAAAAAAGACAACCAACAAGATCAGAATGTTGTGGCCTTGTTTTGCATTACGCCGAGACGTCTGCGCTTCTAATATAAACATGGATGAGCTTTTGCAAATATGTCTGTAAATGGAGATGTAGCAGCTGAGCAGAGTGACCAGAACAAGAAAGAATATCCCGATATTAATATATAATACAATTCTGTGCCATTTTTGCCCTAGAGAGTTCTTCAGTTGCATACATTCATTGACTGTCTGACGGGTTACCGGCTGATTGGTCAAAATAGTGTTGGGGAGAGAAAGAAAGATCATGACCGTCCATACCATCATAACCATGGACATGGTAAAGAAGTTGCTGTAAATACAGACACCCCACTTGCCCCTGAAAGGCTGTACGATGTTGAGGTAGCGATCAAGCGCCACCATTCCCAGGAATAGCAGGTTGGCGTACATGCAGCAGTAGAAAAGGACGGATATGTAGCGGCAGGTGATGGCTGGGAGCCAATCGGATTTCACCCCAGCCATTCGCATCCCGGTGACGGGCAGCGTAAGGCTCATGAGGAGGTCGGCCACCGCCATGTTCCTCAGATACAGCATGAAGGTCCGTCTCTGTGACTGGATCTGGAGGAACACCCAGAGCGCCAAGCAGTTCAACAACAGGCCAGCCACGGAGACGAGTGAGTAAAGGCAGGCGTAGATCAACGGCACAATTCGGACAGAGCCATTTGTGGAGCTGTTAAGGGACATGTCTGAAAATCAAAGACTTAAGTTAGTCAGGCAGGTTTATGGCAGGTTAAATAGAAAAGAAAGTTCTGAGCTTGTTCTCTGTCGGGTTTCGGTCTTTTAGGGATGTGTTTACACTCTAGAACTTCTGGGATCTTTTCCAGGTTTTCAACATTCACATCACACACTATTCATAAAGCATCCAGAATAATAAACCACTCTTATCATCCTACAATCATATCTTCTGATTTATATCAGTACTGTAAAGGATTCTTTATTTTATCATATAATATATTATATATATCAACATGGGTGGCACGGTGGCTTAGTGGATAGCATGTTCTCCTCTCAGCACTAGGGACTCCCGGTTTGATCAGGGTAGAGTTTCCATGTTCTCCCTGTGTCCGTGTGGGTTTCCTCCGAGTTCTCCGGTTTCCTCCCACAGTCCAAAAACATGGATCAAGGTCAATTGAATTCTCCAAATTGCCCCATATAGAGTGCGTCTGTGTGACTGAGTGTGTGCCCAGCGATAGAGTGCATTCTGTCCTGGGTGTATCTGCCCAGCACCCGAAACTTTCTCCCCTGGATGGGCATGGGGAACCCCCCCTTGACCCTAGTACAGGATGAAGCAGAAGATAATGGATGGATGGAAAGATCATATATCATGGGCAGCACGGTGGCTTGGTGGTTTGCATGTTCTCCTCTCAGCGCTGGGGATTCCCAGTTTGAATCCCAATCTGGGTGGAGTTTCCTTGTTCCCCCCGTGTCCGCGTGGGTTTCCTCCATGTTCTCCGCTTTCCTCCCACAGTCCAAAAACATGGATCAAGGTCAATTGTATTCTCCAAATTGCCCCATATAGAGTGTGTGTGTGTGAGTGAGTGTGCCCAGTGATAGATTGGCGTCCTGTCCTGGATGTATCTGCCCAGTGCTCGAAACATTCTCCCCTGGATGGACATGGGGAACCCCCCCTCGACCCCAGTACAGGATAAAGCGGAAGATAATGGATGGAAACTTATCCCCTCCGTCTATGAGTCACTACATTTGCATACACATCATTTGCACACTAACGTCTCATATTGTATTAAGGTATGGCAATCACCTTGCTTCACCAGTTGTGTTTTATGTAAAGAATGACCAGATATAAAACTTAGGGGTACATTAACATATTTATGCTACCAGTTGATAAAAAACAGCAACATTTTTTGGTAATTAAAATAATGGTTTAATTTGACTAGTGGTCACTAAAAACTATTTTGCAGCTGCGTTCTTTAGTGCGCCCAGTGATAGATTGGCGTCCTGTCCTGAGTGTATCTGCCCAGTGCCCGAAACGTTCTCCCCTGAATGGGCATGGGGAACCCCCCCCCCTGCGACCCTAGTAGAGGATAAAGCGGAAGATAATGGATGAAAGTTCTTTAGCGCATTGAGTAAATTCTAGGTACGTAAAAAATATTTTCTTTCTTTAAGAGCTCCCTCTGATTTCTCATTTCTCTTCATAATAAGTCATTTCAAGTTCAAGTTCAAGTTCTACAAAATCCATCCATCCATCCATTATCTTCCATTGTATTCCCCTGGTTCCCCGTGCCCATCCAGTGGAGAATGTTTTGGGCACAGGGCAGATACACCCAGGACAGGACGCCAATCTATCACTGGGCACAATCACTCACACACACACACTCTATATGGGGCAATTTGGAGAATTCCATTGACCTTGATCCATGTTTTTGGACTGTGGGAGGAAACCGGAGAACATGTAGAAAACCCACGTGGACACGATGAGAACATGGAAACTCCACCAAGATTGGGATTTGAACCGGGAAACCCACATGGACACAGGGAGAACATGGAAATTCCACCCAGATTGGGATTCGAACCGGGAATCCCTAATGCTGAGAGGAGAACATGCTACCTACTAAGCCACTGTGCCACCCGTTCAACAAAATCATGATTCATAAAGTGTTTAGATGTTCAACAAAATTTCGTTGCCCTGTACTTGTACATGTGTAATGATAGTAAATTTGAATCTAACCTGATCTAATCTTAAGTAACCACAAACCATACAGCTGCACTTTTAACTGTTTTGTCTCAATGGAGCTTCTGCAATCCTCATTGAAATTCATAAACCTTAAATAATATTTAGGATTTCTTCACAAGAATGAGAGCAGTTAGATGTTTCAGAGAAATATGTATTGTGTTTAGCTTTAAACTTAATTCTACAGCAAGCGAAACAACAGAATAAACATGGATCAAGGTCAATTGAATTCTCCAAATTGCCCCATATAGAGTGCGTCTGTGTGACTGAGTGTGTGCCCAGCGATAGAGTGCATTCTGTCCTGGGTGTATCTGCCCAGCACCCGAAACTTTCTCCCCTGGATGGGCATGGGGAACCCCCCCTTGACCCTAGTACAGGATGAAGCAGAAGATAATGGATGGATGGAAAGATCATATATCATGGGCAGCACGGTGGCTTGGTGGTTTGCATGTTCTCCTCTCAGCGCTGGGGATTCCCAGTTTGAATCCCAATCTGGGTGGAGTTTCCTTGTTCCCCCCGTGTCCGCGTGGGTTTCCTCCATGTTCTCCGCTTTCCTCCCACAGTCCAAAAACATGGATCAAGGTCAATTGTATTCTCCAAATTGCCCCATATAGAGTGTGTGTGTGTGAGTGAGTGTGCCCAGTGATAGATTGGCGTCCTGTCCTGGATGTATCTGCCCAGTGCCCGAAACATTCTCCCCTGGATGGACATGGGGAACCCCCCCTCGACCCCAGTACAGGATAAAGCGGAAGATAATGGATGGAAACTTATCCCCTCCGTCTATGAGTCACTACATTTGCATACACATCATTTGCACACTAACGTCTCATATTGTATTAAGGTATGGCAATCACCTTGTTTCACCAGTTGTGTTTTATATAAAGAATGACCAGATATAAAACTTAGGGGTACATTAACATATTTATGCTACCAGTTGATAAAAAACAGCAACATTTTTTGGTAATTAAAATAATGGTTTAATTTGACTAGTGGTCACTAAAAACTATTTTGCAGCTGCGTTCTTTAGTGCGCCCAGTGATAGATTGGCGTCCTGTCCTGAGTGTATCTGCCCAGTGCCCGAAACGTTCTCCCCTGAATGGGCATGGGGAACCCCCCCCCCCCCCCTGCGACCCTAGTAGAGGATAAAGCGGAAGATAATGGATGAAAGTTCTTTAGCGCATTGAGTAAATTCTAGGTACGTAAAAAATATTTTCTTTCTTTAAGAGCTCCCTCTGATTTCTCATTTCTCTTCATAATAAGTCATTTCAAGTTCAAGTTCAAGTTCTACAAAATCCATCCATCCATCTATTATCTTCCATTGTATTCCCCTGGTTCCCCGTGCCCATCCAGTGGAGAATGTTTTGGGCACAGGGCAGATACACCCAGGACAGGACGCCAATCTATCACTGGGCACAATCACTCACACACACACACACTCTATATGGGGCAATTTGGAGAATTCCATTGACCTTGATCCATGTTTTTGGACTGTGGGAGGAAACCGGAGAACATGTAGAAAACCCACGTGAACACGATGAGAACATGGAAACTCCACCAAGATTGGGATTTGAACCGGGAAACCCACATGGACACAGGGAGAACATGGAAATTCCACCCAGATTGGGATTCGAACCGGGAACCCCTAATGCTGAGAGGAGAACATGCTACCTACTAAGCCACTGTGCCACCCGTTCAACAAAATCATGATTCATAAAGTGTTTAGATGTTCAACAAAATTTCGTTGCCCTGTACTTGTACATGTGTAATGATAGTAAATTTGAATCTAACCTGATCTAATCTTAAGTAACCACAAACCATACAGCTGCACTTTTAACTGTTTTGTCTCAATGGAGCTTCTGCAATCCTCATTGAAATTCATAAACCTTAAATAATATTTAGGATTTCTTCACAAGAATGAGAGCAGTTAGATGTTTCAGAGAAATATGTATTGTTTTTAGCTTTAAACTTAATTCTACAGCAAGCGAAACAACAGAATAAACACAGAGAACTATCAAGACATGCCATAAATTAATCCCATTTAAACCATACACGTTACATTCAGTTATTGTTTTGTTTTCCTTAATTAATAAACTTTTATTTAAGGATTTTCTAAAGCTTTAAGAAATCCAAATGAAAATGCTCCTACCTGCACTCATTTTTCTCAATCCACCCCAGTTTTAAAAATAATAAAACCGTGAAGAGAGAAAACTGGCTCTTGTTTATGATTCAACCTTATGGCTTCAGATGTTTATCTCAACTGCAACTCTGTCAAGACCTGCAGCCCACGGTTTTCCTTAGAAATATGAGTGTACAATAGATTCCTGCTTGTGGGAGGGACTTCACGGGTAAGGATTTTCTTTATTACCAAATTAAAAGGCACAAACCTGCTCTCAACATCGAGTTTCCTCAGTAAGTGCTTTAGAAAGACCAAAACATAAACCTGTGTGAGGTTATTACCCACATCTGTGGTTGTACATAATAGTTGATTTAATAAATTATGCTCTGTATCTTTAAACCAATGTATATCAAGCGTGATGTTTACTATCAGATGTTTATATTAAAACCTGATAAGATCATCACGTGATGGGGCAGTCATGGGCTTGTGATTAAGGAACCAGCCTTGTGACCTGAAGGTCCCCCTTTTGATTCCCTATCCTTCCAGACGCTTTTATCCAACGCGAGCACAAGGTTGATACAGCATCCCTGGAGCAATGAGGGTTAAGGGATATTAATTGTTCAGGGTAGTCCTGCAGGACCCCCCTTTTTTTCCATTATCTCCCGCTTTATCCTCAAGTAGGGTCATGGTGGGGTTCCCCATGCCCATCCAGGGGAGATTCGAACCGGGAATCCCTAGTGCTGAGAGGAGAACATGTTAACTACTAAGCCACCGTCCTGCCTGCAGGACCCCCTTAATGAACTTATATATATTCCAGTTGTTAAATACAGGTCATCTGATCTCTACACTATCTGTACATTAGTGTCCTAAACTGTTGATGCTGCCTGGCCGCTCAAGAAGGATGAGTCCCCCACTGAGTATTGGTCCTCACAAGCTTTCTTCCTTAAAATATCAACATAACAGTGAGTTTTTTCTTGCGCATGTCTCTTCGACTTGCTCTTTGGGGGTTTAAAGGCTTTTCATTCTGTAAAGCCACTTTGAGACAATGTACTGTTGTAAAAAGCGCTATATAAATAAATAACTTGTGTCTTGCTCAAGGACCCACATTGGTAACTTCAGTGGACCTGGGATTTGAACCCACAAACTTCAGATTGTGAACCCAACACCCTAACCTCTGAGCTACCATGCCGAAGTACTATGGATGAAGTGCCCTTGGGCAAGGCCCCTAACCCCAATTGCTCCCCGGGCACCATATTCAAGGCTGCCCACTGCTCCGGGCATGTGTGCTCACTTCACCAGTGTGTGTGTGTGTGTGTGTGTGTGTGTGTGTGTGTGTTTCACTGCACGGCAGGGTTAAATGTGGAGGACAAATTCTTCTGTGTGTATGCACTGTAGGCAAATTTCTCAATTTATCACTTTATCACTTATTTTAAAAAAATGGCAAACTGCCATTAAAGCTGGAGGTAAAGCTTAGGTGGAGGTTGGAGGTGGCTTAGTAGTTAGCATGTTCTCCTCTCAGCGCTAGGCATTCCCGGTTCGAATCCCAATCTGGGTGGAGTTTCCATGTTCTCCCTGTGTCCGCATGGGTTTCTTCCGGGCTCTCCGGTTTCCTCCCACAGCCCAAAAACATGGATCAAAGTCAATTCAATTCTCCAAATTGCCCCATATAGAGTGTGTCTGTGTAAGTGAGTGTGCCAAGTGAAGGATTGGCGCCCTGTCCTGGGTGTATCTGCCCAGAGCCCAAAATGTTCTCCTCTGGCATGGGGAACCCCCCGCGACCCTAGTAGAGGATAAAGCAGAAGATAATGGATGGATGGATTTATAGACTCATTGTCCTCTTTAGTAAATAATTTTTCACTTCCTTAGAGCCTGACTCAAAATTTTCAAGTTAAGACAATGGGTGTGATGAGTAAATATTCAATCAAAGTTCCAATTACTCTAGAATTTATCAATAACAAAAGAGGATCTAATGCTTAGAAGGAAAATGACTTACATGTAAATCAGGATTAACAAGATAAACGAGGTATTGTTCAGGATTCGGCTACTTCTTGGTTGTCAGGTCAAAGGCCATTATTCCTGCTCCAGTTCCACCCTCTCAGGTAGCATTCCATCAGGTTCCAGCACTGCTAAATGGGGGAACGATCTTCCCATCTCTGTCCATAAGGCCGAGTCATTTAGTCATTTAGCATCTACAAGAAACAACTCAAAACACACGTCTTCAACAAACACTTAATAAAAACAAAATAAAAAAAACAAAAAAACAAATCGGATTGGATAATAATAAGGTTTGATAATTCTACAGTGTAGCTGGTTTTTCTGTAACTACTGACTTGTGGTGTTCTCTCATTTATATGATCAATCACCAATCTATCGCCGGGCACACACTCACTCACTCACTCACACAGACTCTATATGGGGCAATTTGGAGAACTCAATTGACCTTGATCCATGTTTTTGGACTGTGGGAGGAAACCCACGCGGAGAACATGGAAACTCCACCCAGATTGGGATTCGAACCGGGAATCCTTAGCACTGAGAGGAGAACGTGTTAACCACTAAGCCACCCTTCCGTAAAAGAAATACATTTATTGTTTATTTTGTACCGAAGCCCAGAGAGGACAAGTTATTATTTTTTTAGTCATCATGAGATAACAAATGTTCTTATGTTGTGATCACAACTTATTTTTGAGAAACCAGAGAAGTGGCAGGAGGGTACTGTCAATACACCTGACATATACAGTATATAGGGGTCGGTTTCATGACATTTAAGGTTATATTTACTTCAACAGTTGCATAATAAATAAGTCTTTTATGACAGTTTCATGGTAAATCACAGTAAATCTCGTCTGCCATTAGATTTGGATACTGGAGAGACAATGCTGCACAGAAAGTATATCTGCCATCAAAAAAAACTGTCCATGTCTGGTGTATTGGAAGGACCATCCTGCCTGTTACAGATTGTCCGTCTTTCCCCGGGAGAGAGGTGGCTTACGCGGAGGAATAGCGTTCAACCGCTCGCGCCTAGTGAGTGCTCCCCGGGTACCGACCACGCGGGGAATAAAGCGTGCGCCGGTCCACGGAAGCACTCCCATGAGTGCGACCCACGCGGAGACAATGCGCAGCGCCGTACCGTGGTTGAACGCGGAAGGAGAGTCCAACAGACACCGGGATAAAATCCAAACTCGAATTTAATAAAAATTGGTGATGGGACACCAACGAAAAAGGGGGGAACAGAACAAACACAATAACATAGGGTATAATACCACAAAACACAGACGTGCGCTGACTGACAGGAAAACGAAGACTAAATACAAAACGAACTAAACACGTGCAGAAAACAAACCAATCACCCAGCGAAGACAATTACCACCCCAAACGAGGGACAGGTACCACAGGCACCTGTAACACTGCCAATGCTCCAATTTTTATTTTAAGACATTAAATGTTATGCATAATTGTATGTAATGTGCTGTGTTATTCTTTCTAAAGTATTAAGTGGCTTAGAGCAGGACATTGTTTGTTATTACTTATTATAGCTGCTAAAGTCAGTAAACTAATA